>MU223589.1:1671528-1682655 GCA_018584345.1 Thuja plicata | reverse complement strand
TGTTTGGATTGGGCCAAATATCATGATATGAAAATTCTACAAATCTAGTAAACTCTCTCTCAAGAGGGAGTGTTAAAATATTGTTCGTTCGTGTTTATCGAATGCTTTGTATATATATATATATATATATATATAATAATAATAATAATAATAATAATAAGAATGAATAGATATATATATATCTGAATTATATATGCATTGGATACGAACGTGTGTGTATATATATATATATATATCGTATGTATGTTGAAACCGACTTATATCACTATCCATTTAAACAAGCAAATGTATTGGACTGTTATGTATTAACAGTCACGATACTATCGTGACTGTTAACACATAACAGTCACGACAGTGACAATACTCTCAGCATTAACAAATATGATATTAAACCGTCGCTGTTCGATTAATAAAAGTATCGCAACTATTATGTAATAACAGTCATAATACTATTGTGACTGGTATTACATAACAGTCACGATAAGTGACATTGTATTCATTACCGTAAGTCACAATAAAGTGACGATACACATTATGCTGTAAGTCATGATAGTGACTAATACCGTTTGTATTATAATTAGTAATGAATTACGATATGTATAATGAACAGTCGTCTTGTTTAGTATCAACAGCCACATCTCTCTATAATGAATAGTCACTACTATTCATTATAGTTATTATATATAAATACAGATATATCTTTGTAGAATCAATCAATCACCAAGGCAATTGCATTCTACTACATATCAGTTCATAGATTATCTTCAGATCCATATTTCTTAACAAAAAGAGGAGAGGGAAAATAAAACACAAATAACAAAGCTAAATGAAAATAGAGTTTGCACGCGAAACAGGGTGTAGGAATGTGACCGACTGGGGGTGAGATGGCATTTTTCAAGATTGAATAACAAAGGTTGCCAAGAAAGACTAGACTCCACCCTTTATCTTGGTTAAGGTTGGAGGGATGATTGTTGATTTCTATGGCTTCCTTGAGTTTTTTCTTGAAGAAATTTACTTTGAACAAGATTTGCATGTTTTCCAAACATATGTGGTGTTTGGTAGATGAGGAATGATCAAGTAGGGCAGATTTAAGAACCCAATCATGCTTATGTCAGTTCTATGCTCTTTGATTCTGGTGTTGACAGATGTGGAAGACTCTTTCTTGCCCTTCCAAGCAAAGAGATCATTCTGAATTGCTTGATAATGGATAAACTGCTTGTTGAACTGAGTGCTTACTTGTTTTTGACATGTATAATTAGCTTGACATTTTTTTGTTTTGGTTGTTGAATTTAAATATGCTAATGCATTTTAAACTTTGATATGCTTAAGACTTGGTGAAGCCAACTAATTTGTCACTATTATGATAAGAGAAACTCTTCGCAACATTAATTGCAAAAGAAGCCTTAGTTTGGCCATCTTCAAAATTATAATTCTAGCACTCATCACACTACCTTTTTTCATATGTTCAGTTGTTTTAGTTATCTTCCAAGGTTATGGTTTAATATTGCAACTTTGGCAGTGCCTAGTGATTGATGAAGCTGACCGGATTCTAGAGATAGGTTTTGAGGAGGAAATGAAACAGATCATCAAAATCCTTCCAAAGGTGAATTTGATATAAATCATCAACTATTTTTTTCTATAGAACTGCTGAAATTTGCACAGAAATGCTATTTTTCTACTTTCTGGATAATTTAAGTTTAGAAGATTATTTTAAGTGTTTTTCAAAGAACACAGATTATAATGATAGAAAAACAAAATTTTGCAGGAGCGGCAAACTGTCCTTTTTTCTGCCACACAAACAACAAAGGTCAGCCTTTTTTTTGCATGCAAAGAAACAGTTGGCTGTATTAATATTTTGGAGTGACCGAACAGAACTTAATTTACTATTTAGTGTTATATATTGACTTTTATGGTAGTATAATTGGATTTCATGTTCATTGCGGAATAGGAACTCTCAAGTCTTGTTACAATATTCATCACCATATATAATACAATTTTTAACTATAGGTTGAAGACCTTGCACGTGTTTCATTTCGGCATGCACCCAAGTATATTGGAGTTGATGATGGGAGATCAAAGGTGATATTTTCTTTTTGTTTTGAAAAATAAGTGTTTTCCTTTAGTAGGCATTGTACTTTGGTTAATTTATCATTAAGATTAAAAAAAGTTGATATAATTATCTGTTTGTGCCAGGCCACAGTGGAAGGCTTGGAGCAAGGCTACTGTGTTGTGCCAAGTGCAAATAGATTTCTTCTTTTATTTACATTTTTGAAGAAGAATAAGTCAAAAAAGGTAACATTTCAATTTTCTAGCATGTTCAAATTCGTAGGAGAGTATACCTTTCCATCTATGATAAACATCTTTTGATAATTATCCTTGTCTTTTCTCTTCTCATTTAAGAGTCTTCATTGGTAAGTGGTTGTCTTAGTTACTTTTGACTACATGCATATCTTCAGTGCATTTACCTTCATTTTCTACGCAGTAGCTTTATTTTATTTTATTTTTATGCATACTAAATATTAAATAATTACAGCATTACATTTGTATAATTTGTTGTTTCTGGTCATTGAAAGCCGGCCTGTTTATGGTTACAGATAATGGTCTTTTTTTCATCATGTAACTCTGTAAAGTTCCACAGTGAGCTTTTGAATTACATTGACATGCCATGCCTTGATATTCATGGCAAACAAAAGCAGCAGAAACGAACCACCACTTATTTTGAATTCTGTAGTGCTGAGAAAGGTGTACTTCTTTGTACTGATGTTGCAGCTAGAGGACTTGACATTCCAGCTGTGGTATGTTCTTCCGTCAGTTTTTTCCATGTTTTCTCTTCCTAACTTCTGTTTTTCATGTTTAAAGTTGTTTTCATCTTTGGTAGTGGCCTGGTAAGCCACATGTTACACGTGTGCTTGATTAGGTCTGATATTTTTGAAGTGTTGATAATGATGGGAGCACGTAGTGATTCACCTTGAAATACTAAATGTATGCTTCACTGTGCATATTTAAAATTGATAGTAACTTTTGAATTTATATTATTCAGTGCAGAAAATTGCCAAGCAATCTTCTAGCATGGTTTCAGGCCCTTATGAAATGTGTCTTCCAAATACTATCTTGCGAAAGCTCTTTGTATCACCTTGATCATAAATAACAATATCAAAGGAGGCCATGACATAGTCTTCAGCAATCACAAACTATAATAACACAATCATTATTGCCACAACTCATTAAACAGTTATTTCCAGATGATTTTAATGCCTACGTTTTTGATGATTAACTTTAGGTGGTGATTGTCCCCTTGGTAATTCCCCAACATTGATCCTGAGATCATTGGGATAACTTGAAGACTGCTTAATTTTGCTGATTGATTTTTTAACTTTTCTGATTGACTCACTCAGTGATTGATAATGATTAAGAGGTTTTACATAGTTGCTCAGTCCTTTTCTCAGCTACATATGACAAGAGATAAATACTAAATGCCGATTGATAGCTAAATCTTAAATATTTAATATATATCTTCATCAATTGGCATTAAATAGTGATAATTTTAGCTGTCTTAAGTTCTTGATTCAGGTCTCCACTCATTGTAATCAAATTTCTTATATGACAAGAGATCCCAATAACTAGTGGGGGTTCGAGAGTGGAGACCCTAATGGGTTTGAGGGGGCAGAAGTGGTAAGCTACACAAGGTGTTATATGTGAGAAAAACCGAATGATAGAGGGTTTGTTGGGGCATTAAAGTATTATTATAATATTTAGTATAATGGTCATGTAAGTAAATTTCTTTTTAAGCGAGTCAGTCAATTTTTCGTAACTTTCTGTTCTTTAAGTTGTTTAGTTAGTTTAGTAACTTTATATTCCGTCTTTAGTTCTCTATTGTTTCCGTAATGGAAAGATCTTGTAATCTCTTATTTAAGGAGTATTCCTCTCCTTTGTTTAATATTGAATATCAATCAATTGTCATTTCATGGTATCAGAGCTAATATCGTTTTTGGCTTATTTTTTATAAAAATCTGTAGCTTTTTAACTTGGAGTTTATTTCCATAAGTTTTTTTATGAAAAATTGTGGTGTTATTACTTGAAGTATTTTTAGAAGTTTTTTGAATGATTTTTTAATAAAATTGTAGGTATTTTTGAAACCTTTTCAGAAGTTTTTCAAAAGTTTTTTGTGGTTTTTTACTTTAACAAGAATCAAGTAGTGTTCCTGGGCGCTGTATCTTGGCACACAAAAGTTGTTTTTTGGACAAGTTTTTGCACACAAATTGACTTTTTTTAAGAACAAAAATCATGGATTCTGCAGCTTTCTTTTTAGATCTGCAAGGGATTTTTGTTCGAGCAATAGGTTTTTGCAGTGCTGCACAATAATGGTTTTCATGACCATTGGAGGGTTTTGCACGTTTTTTCCCCCAAATTGTGATTTTTCTGATTTAAGAGGGTGTTGCATGACAAGTTTTGAATGAGACAAGTTTTGAATGATTTTTTTGCTAAAAATCATGTTATTTTTTATGTAAAAAGTTTTTGCTCGTTTTTTTCCCCAAAATCATGTTTTTGCTGGTTTTGGATGATTTGAAAAAGAAAAATCATGGGTTTGTACTGTTTTTCCTCAAAATGACGTTTTGTGATGATTGTTTTCACAAAATTGTGGCTTTCAGTTTTTGACAAAATGTTGAGTCTTGACGATTTTTTATAAATTGTGATTTTTTGCAGTGTGTTTTGGGTCGCACCTAGTGTTTTTGGGGCGAACGATGTTCTTGCAAATGAATTGGAACTTTAGTGCAATTTTTGTACAAAATCACGGGTGTTGCTATTTTTCTAAAGTTTTGACGTTTTCTCACGAAATTATGTTGTGATCTCAGCATTGCATTGAGGGTTTGATGATTTTTCCACAAAATCGTGGTGCTATTTTGCAACAACTTCTTTTGATGATTTTTTGGCAAAATCGTGTTTTTAGAGTTTTTTGCTGATTTTTAATCAACAAAAATCAAAGTTTTTTGAGAAGCTGATCTTGGTCTCTCTAGATAACGGGAGGGATGGCTTCGTTACCCAATATCATATTGGAAGGCACTCAACTTGTTCTTGTTCTTGGTCATGTACAAAAGATTTGCAGAAAGGGGTTGGCTGATAAAAAAATCCAACCAGGGAGGCTCATGTCACAGAGCATTTTGAAGAGGAGTCATCCTTCTATGCATTCATGGTCAAATAACATGCTGATTATTTCTAGTCTTTCTTTAGGGTTAGTAGAGTGACCATTAAGGGAGGATACTAAAGTAATATTATAATATTTAGTATAATGGTCATGTAAGTAACTTTCTTTTCAAGTTAGTCAGTCAGTTTTTAGTAACTTTTTGGTTTTGAGTTGTTTAGCTAGCTTAGTAACTTCCCATTTTGTCTTTAGTTTTCAATCATTTCTGTTATGGAAAGATTTTTTGTAATCTCTTATTTATAGTGTTACCCCGAGTTCCCAAGACAGGGACGATAGGGGGCAAGGGGATGGGTTTCCGGGACGGCAAACTTTTTTGCCAAGTTTGGGGGCGACAAATCTTTTTGCCAAGTTTGGGGACGACAAGGGGATGGCAAAAGGGACAACTAATAAAATATAGGGAAATTTGCAAATATATATTTACATTCATATCAAAATATGGATAAAGCATGCCATTTAAAGTTAAACATCATAGAACCTTAACATACAAGTTTACAACATTTCATTGTTTCAATACTCAATATGCAATGAAGCATTCATAATTCGGAATTCATTGTTAATATCATATATGCATGTGATAATAAAAAAATAAGTTTAATATACAAAATGCTTAAAGGCTAAAGTGCTGCCATATAGTTTCATGTTCAATATAAAAATGAAAATACTAGAAAACAAAGCACACTGCTGCTCCTAGTCTACTCTTGCCAACACAACATCAAAATTAGAGTCATCTGAATCATTGTCACTGCCATGCTCCACTGCAAGTGTATCCTCATCTAACGGAACCCCAACCAATCCCGGCGGTGTCTCATCAACTTGGGCCACATTTTTAGGATGAACATCCCACTGTAAAGTTGGAGTTTGCCTATACTCTAGAGTCTTACGATCTTGAAATCAAAGAGTGCTATGCAAGGCCACTAGCTCTCCGCTTGTCTAGAGGTAAGTCTATTCCTCTTGAGGGAGTGGATAAAGGCATATGTAGACCAATTTCTCTCTGCAGCAGAGGAACTAGCATCCCATGCAGGGAGACGAGAGGTACACACCTTCAACTATGGTGTATCCCTCCAATGCCATGTCCACCACCCAATAGGATCTTTTTGTGCCAATATGACTCTATACAACCTCGCCTGTGCTTTACTCAATGTTGGGCCATGAAGATTTGTGAAGTTAAGGAACTGTGTGCGAAGCATGGAAGTCTCTTGCTCTGAAAACATCTTATCAATGGCTAGTGAGAACCCATCTAATACCTCTGGATCATCACATGGAAGTACCCTTCCATCCATTTCTGCATACCATTTAGGATTTAGAGCGTAGGCTGACATACGAAGCGGGGTATTCATTATGTTCCACCTCCGTGTCACAATGGGCCTAATATGCTGCTCATATAACCCCAAAGTAGGATCCTTAGTTGCAATTGTTTTCTTTATCTTCCCCAACATACTGACAAATGTCTCATATCTCTCTCCAAGACTAGGAGAGTTTGTATCAATATCTAATGACATTTGCGATGGGTGAGATGACATAGCAAAGATATCTGCAAAATGCAAACAAACAATTTGAAAGAATTATATATTTATAACAGAATTATAAATTTTAATTTTAATATAAAAATCAGCAATCTAAAATTAAAGACTAACATTTAATTTTAATTTTTAAATAAAATTAGCAACTTACCTCATTGTGGTCCTCCAACTGTCATCAAGGATCATTAGCTTGACCGATATTCCTTGAGGAGAGCTAGAATTAGACCACTAGGTCATATTTGGATTCACCACTATCAATTGTAGAGGCTCATGCACCTCAAGCATCCTCTCCATCAAGATGTAAGTGGTATACCTATAATATAAATAATTTTAAATAATTGGAAAATCAAAACACATGTAACAATAATTTAAATAATTTTAAAATGAAGTAATTCAAATTGGCATACCTTGTCTCAGCTGGTTTGAGGAACTCCTTTGAAGAGGGCCTAAAAAGAGCAAGTTTGGTATGGTGGTTGCAAATGAACATTCAAACTCTAGCTTCTGATGCCATTTGCTTCACCCAAGCTATCTTACCAATGTCTTTTAATGCATTGTTCAATGCGTGAACACAACAAGGGTTCCAAAGATGTGCTTGTAAGCACCCTACACTGTCAAACTAGCTGATTTGCACACACGTGTTGAATTTGTGATCACGTGTAGAACATTAGTGGGCCCAATCTCCTCTATGACATCTCTCAAAATGGTGAACTGGAACTCTACATCCTTATGCTTTCCTAAACAATCTATGGCTTTCAGAAAATAAGAACCAGCTGGGGATGTGACAATGATATTGATGACTAGCCGATGTCTAGCACCAGTCTACCCATCCATCGCAATAGAGCAGCCTATCCTAACCCAAGTCCGTCTTATATCCTCCAACAACATATTAACCTTGGAGTACTCTTTGTCTAGGAGGGTAGTTCATAGCTTATGATCACCAGTGGGTGTGAATGAAGGATCCATTGTGGCTATATCTTTCACCATTTGTTTGAAATAAGAGGAATGGGCCACATGAAATGGGATAGCATCACCAAAAAGAATTTAGCAATGGATGACTCTGTAACTTTCCGTGCTTGTGAATTAAACATACTTTCAACTATTCCTCCCTTGTCACCGCCACTCACCTTCCTCTTTCCTCTTCTTTCAATAGGACTAGTACCAATAGTGGATGACATAGGCCTAGATGATTGTTCACTTGATAAAGTAGGTGCTGGCATTGTCAAACCTTGTTTCCCCATTTCAGCCTCCATGTGCAATCTAATGCACTCTATTTTCTCCTTTTCAGTTAAATCTAGACAAGCTATAACCCCATGGCATGTAATGCCCAAAAAGTGAGACTTCACCCTTGTATAGCTGCCCCTAAAGTCATCAATACAAACATGACAATCCCATACCTTAGTCCCTCCTGAATTCTTGTTTCTTTTGACCTCTAGGTGTAACATATTGGTGAAGAGGCTTTTTCTTGTTGAAAGGGCCCTTTGCATATTTGCTCATGATTGTTGAAGGGCACTTAAACAAAGCAGGTTGTTGCTGCCCACTACTAGCCTCAACACTATGAGCTTGACCACCCCCCAATTCATCCTCACTACTACTACCCTCACTGCTGCTCATTTTGGTTTTTTTTTTTTTTTGAGATTGAAGAATGAACTAAAAGAATGCAAAAAAAAAAAAAAGACTTTCAAGCTTAAGCTTTGAAAAAAAATGAAAATTACAAGCACGGAAGGATGTTTAAACTTACCTCTTTTGGCTTTTTCTTGTTGAAAGGGCCCTTTGCATATTTGCTCATGATTGTTGAAGGGCACTTAAACAAATCAGGTTGTTGCTGCCCACTACTAGCCTCAATACTATGAGCTCGACCACCCCCCAATTCATCCTCACTACTGCTACCCGTACTGCTGCTCATTTTGGTTTTTTAATTTTTTTGAGATTGAAGAATGAACTGAAACAATGAAAAAAATATTAAAAAAATCAGACTGTTTCAAGCTTAAGCTTAGAAAAAAAATGAAAAATACAAGCATGGAAGGATGTTTAAACTTGCCACTTCCAAGCTCTTGCTTCTTAAGATGATAAAATCACTTCCACAGACCCTTCCACAGACCCTTGCTACTGCTCCTTCAAATCAAAACTCAAAAGCCCTTGCTGCTGCTGTGAAAACAAATGATAAAATGCAATTACAAGCCACTTTTTTGGCTTTTTAGGGCAAGTAAGGAGGGGCCCACGAAATGACCCCCAATAAGCCATGACAGAACAATTTTTGTTTTTTGTTTTTGAGATGATAAAATCACTTCCACAGACCCTTGCTACTGCTCCTTCAAATCAAAACTCAAAAACCCTTGCTGCTGCTGTGAATGATAGAGTAGAAGAAACATGAAATGTTATGAATGTGAAAACAAATGATAAAATGCAATTACAAGCCACTTTTTTGGCTTTTTAGGGCAAGTAAGGAGGGGCCCACGAAACGACCCCCAATAAGCCATGACAGACAACAAATTTTATTTTTATTTTTTGACTTTTTTTGAGCATTGACGTTGGGGACGAATGGTCGTCCCAAGGACAGTCGGGGGATGGCTACAATGCCCTTGGCTGTCCTTGGGACTGCCAAGTGTCCCCAAAAAATTAGGGCTACGTCCATGGGTGGGATGTCCCCTGCTAAATTTCAAAATTCGGGGACGTGGTGGAGACATCCCCTGGCTGTCCCCTCGTCCTAGAAACATCCCCGGTATGGGGACGGGTTTTCTGGATGGAGACGCGTCCCTGGATTACACTGCTTATTTAAAGAGTATTCCTCTCGTTTGTTTAATATTGAATATCAATCGTTTATCATTTTAGGGGGCTGTTCCCCAAAATTTTTTTATAGAGAAAATGAGAATAGAAAGAGTGAAGAGAGCAAAATGATCTTTGTATTGGGTGATATGATGCTTTTGGGGGCGTTTTAGGGTTTCAATGCAAAAAAATGTTTTTTTTAACTTTGTTTTGGGCACTTTTTGACCTTGGGACCAGCTGGTTCATCCTAGGTACACAACCCTGGCTAACTGGGTGCGGGTACTAATACCAGCATACGCTGCAGCATAGGTTAAGAGTTATGGCAATGGTTAATATTGAAGGCAAAGAGGAGAATAGAAGTGGGCGATAAATTGTAGTCATGTTTTAAAGATAATGCATACTTGGCCTCTCTTCTTAGTTGAGTTTTTTCCGGCAAGGGTTTCTCCACATAAATTCTGTCATGTGATGCTTTTATTTTGCTGATTTGTGCCTCTTTGCTGCTATTTTATAGTGATGTATCTTTTATTTATTGCTGTTATTATAAGTTCACATAAGATGGTATTGTTAAGCTTATTATATTGGCTGGTTTTTAGGATCATAAAGATGGATCTAATCATGGTTTAAGGTTACTTAATTTCATATTTGCTTACAAATTTGAGAATTTCATATTGTAGTATTCCAAACCTGGTGTCTCATCAATTGATGTCATAAATTATAAATATATAAAAATTATAAATATTTACATTTGCAGCTTAAAAACTGGATAAGTTCAGAATACCGTACATCATGCATATGCTAAACTAAACTAACATAAATATTACATATTTGAAATACAGTGCGGTAATTTGATATCAATTGGCCAAACTTGAATGTCATGATAGATATTTATTCTTCAATATTAAATAAATTTATAATTTAAATAATTTGCTCAATATATCGTTAATTCACGTATCATAAATTTGTAACTAAAAATATCTTGAATATAAAATATAAATCAGAAATCATAATGCATACTAAATATATGGTATATGCTAAATTTATAATTAATACAAAATTTTGTTTTTATTTAATAAATCTGAAATAATACGACAGATCCTAAAATTATAATTTATACAATATTTGGTGTTTACGGTTTCCTAATAAATCTTAAATACATGGTATATTGAAAGCTGTTTCACATTTTGTTACCATATACAGCTTTTTTAAAGGGTATCTTATGAACAAAACTACAATAAATATTTGAACCTTGAGTTTATCATAAATCATTTTTTAAATTGCAAAAAATTGTATGCTGTAAGATTTAACATGAGCACAGAACCGTTATGGGTAATGTATTGCTGCACTATTTAGAGTTTTGGGCTGTGATTCCTTTTCTATTTGGGCCAAAAGTTTAGGCTGCGAATCAAACAAAATGCATGTATTACTGAGATGTTGGAGCACACAAGTTGCATTTTTCGTTGCTGCTGCAAATCTTCACTTACAAAATGTGTAGTAATGCCAGTTGTTTAGTATTTGGCTAAGTTACCGATTCGGGTGCGGGTACCGATGCAGATGCGGGAAATTTTTTTTTTGGGGGATGTGGATGCGTTTGGATGCGTATATATATATATATATATATATATATATATATATATATATATACAC
>MU223589.1:1651573-1662664 GCA_018584345.1 Thuja plicata | reverse complement strand
TTAAAGAGAGCATCCAGAGGATCTGATTCATTCTGATTTCCAAGGAATTTGGTCATATTGCTTTAGAGGGAGTCAACAATAAAGATGGTTTTTGCAGTCAGAGGACTATGATTATGAGATTGAGTTCCATGTGTGCTGGTTGAAATGTCGTTACACTAACTCCTACATAACTTGGGTTTCATCAAGAGTGATGCAAACTATATAAGAGATATAGTGCATAAGTATGTTATTCAAGGTACATTATCACTACATAACAGATTACTGATATTCTTAGTAATCCCAACACCACCCTGATTTCCACCATAAGTTGGAGGTATTTAAGACATGTTCTAGGCTCCAGATTTGTATGAGGAAGGAAGAAAATGAAGGATAAGGGCATAAGAGTGATGATTGATTGAGAATAGAGATGCAAAATCAGGCCTTAGTATGTCTCCACCACAAACAAAACCAATGAAACTAACAACTGTGATCAACCAAGTAAGTAAAAGGAATGAAGTGAGGATGTGTTATAAAGGAAATGGGGATTCAATGGGAAATGTCAACCCAATCCCAACTAAAGGGCGGAATCCGCCCCCTAGTTGGGATTCACAATCCTAGCAACCTTCTAATTTCCGCCCAATCTCAGCCCTAATCAACAAGAAGATAGAGGTGTGATTTCATGATAAGTTGATAACCAAAAAACACGCCTTCTATCCCTCATTCAAGTCAACCAAGTATGAAAGCAAAAAGGATTAATTTCAAAGGATTTGATTGGCCAAAAGGAATGCAAGTCGGCCCTAACCATAGTCATGCCTCTTCATTTTGTGGATTGCCTATATAAAGAGGGTGGAGATGAATAATTTTCACTATGATCAAAGGCGAATTTATCTCCTCCTAAAGGCAATGTTTTCATCCTAGATAGAGAAAACAATTTTGGAGAGGTTTGAAGTGATAAATTCAATGTTTTTCCACAAAATCAGAATTAAAATTTGCAAAAGAAAGAAATCTGGGCTTAAAATGAAGAAAAATCAGATTGTAAGAAAGTCCAAGCTCTTGATCTAATTGTCTTAGTAGGAGAAAAGTGGAATATAAATGCAATTTCTTTTCATGAAAACTTTCAGATTTCCTTCATTTCATCATTTCGTGAGCTTAATGCAATTTCTCCTTTGTTTTTGCAAGGTAATTGTTGGAGAAGGAAAAACTTGAAGAGCAAGAGGTGGTGGCAAGATCAAGCCCGGGGACTTCAAATGAGGAGGTTCAAAATCAAATTATCGAAGTGCAAATTTAAGGCAAGATCAAAATGGAGTTCAAGGAGAAGGGACAAATTTGCAAGCCCACAAGAAAAATCAGAGAAATTTTTCACCAACTTGAATTTCCTCCAGAAATCCAAGTTCATTTGAAGGATCCAAGTACATGAAGACTTTATCAATTCAAAAAGTTTAAGTTTCAAATTTGCAAGTACAAGCAAGTTCAAATCATGGCAATGAGAAAATTTCCAAGAAAGAAGATGGAGAAATTTTAAGAAGATGAAGCAATTTGAGAATATGCCATCACTAACAATTGGGAAGAGGATTTGATGTATCCCAAACTATATCGAGGGCCCATCAATTCCAAAATGGTCATATAAGCACAAGAGAGATTTCCCGAGTAGTGAACCTATACAACCGAGTAGATTCCAACTTCAATTGCCCTTGGGCCATTGACAAGTTTGTCCACCCAAGGAAAAGTAGCTTCTGACATATAAATCAAAATTAATCAAATAAATCAACCCAAAACTTTATACGACAAATATAAAACCTCTAGTTATCTTCAGTCCTATAAGATGTATGCCTTGTGTGAATCTAACATGTATATACTGCTCAGTGTTTATACTTTTTATCCTTTCCTTAAGCTTTACCGAATAACAATCTATCTTTTCTTAACCTTTACCAAAATACAGTAAATAACTTGGCGTTTACCGATCAATCCTATTTTAGTAATGTGTAAAGAAAAACATTTAAGCAATGAACCATATACATAGATTTTTAACGTGGAAACCTTGTTAAGGGAAAAACCACTTGGGACCGGTAACCCAAAATTTTTACTCTTCTGAAGTGAGCTCGGTGAAGAGCCAACCATGTTAAAGGTTACAAACACACTGTTAAGTGCGACCTTGTTAGAGGATTTATCACTAACAGTTTATCACTTGACCTCGCATTCACTATGTTGTCAACATGAAAACCTTTTGATACTCCTTGGGATGTATCTCAATATATAAAGGATGGTTAAATCCTACTATGTTAAGACATTTTCTGAATAAATGGTTAAACTGAAACAATATATGATCTGTTCATAAATACAACTTAATCTTGCAGATGTTCAGATCTATTGTAAGCTCATAATACCTTTTTGATCAATGTTCTCTTCAATTCCTTTGCTCCACTTCTTTCTGCTCGGTGAATGTTGTTGCTTCTCTGTGGCTCGGTGTCTGCATAATTCTTTAGCTCTATTCTTTAGCTTGTATGATCAGATCTGTATGAAGACTTCTATCTTCACCAGAATTCTCTTCATCATTCCCCTTTTGACAATGAATTACTTGTCTCTTTATATAGACATGATTTCACCATTTCTTGTCCTTGTTTTCTTCGTTGATCATTTCTTGATCTGTAAAACTCGCCATGCTTGCTTTAGTTTTAATCCGTAAAACTCTCCTTGTTTTCTGGAACAAAATATGCTTTAAATCTCCTTATCTTTAGCTTTTAACTGATCGATGAAAACAAACTAATCAAACAATTAACTCTATAATTAGCTCTGTCGGCTAAGTTGTTTTGTCGTATCCTAACTTTAGTTCTTGTCAGTCAACACTTCAATTATGCTCAGTGACTACTGCAGATAGCTCGGGCATCAACTTCAGTTCTGTTCGGTGACAACTGCAGTTAGCTCGGTAATGCTTGCTCGGGTATCACTTGCTCGGGTAACACTGTCCGTCGGGTAACACTGTGAACTTCTGTGCTCGGGGTTCACTGCCCCTCAGGGTTTACTGTCATTTAGTGTACATGATTACCTACGACAAAAACTGTCTTTTCAGATCTTTAAGTGTTGTTACAATATGTGTATGTGCAATCATACCATATCAAGTTGACATTAATGACAATACATGTCTTGCATTTACTTTCTGCATCTCGGTGATCATCAACTTTGTTATCTTCAAATATTCAATCAGTTATAGTTCATCAATCTCTCCCTTTGGCATTGATGGCAACATACTACATACTACTAATACAATATGAAATATATCAGTTGTAGTTCATTAATCTCTACCAAACTTATTTTTCTATAACCAATGCAAATGTCTCACTCTCGGTAAGCTCTTCTAGCATAGATTTGATTCTTGCAGAGTACTTCCTTCATTCTTTATTCCCTTCACTGGATATATATAGCAACTTCTGATTCTGTCTCTCCCTTTGTTGTAGAATCTCTTCTCCCTTTTCTGGATAGATATGCAGTGTTAACTTTTCCAATTCTCTCCCTTGGATATTTCTTTGAATCTTTCTATGATGTTTTCTCTCTTTTTAACTGTTCCTCTCCTTGATGGATGATTATAATAGAGATTTCATATCTCTTTTTCCGTTGACAACGATATATTTCATTGAATACTTTTCTCCATATTCATTAAGTACATCTCTCCCTTTGAATACTTCTCCGCCTTTGACAACAATGCCAAACTAAATCTCTCTTTTTTTCATAATATATTCCTTGAATTTTCTCTCCATGAGCAATACAATAACTCTGGTGTTCAGTGCAGATAGGTACCTTTCTATGTACTGATATATCTTTGCAGTCCATCTCTTTTCTTGCATCAACATGAATGATTTCTTGATTTTTGGTGTTTGCAGCATGATGCTCGGGTGCATTGTTCTGTTGCTCGAGAGCGATACACTGTTGCTCCGGCAGAGTGCCAGGCTCTTCACTGTAGACAAAACTGTTGTAGTCTTCTGGTTCCTTTCTTCTTTCCTCATCATTTTTCTCAGCAAATTCATCTACTTTGACATTTGCACTTTCAATGATTTTGTTAGAGGATTTGTTAAGACGTTTATAAGCCTTGCTTTTGGTAGAATACCCTAGAAATATTCCTTCTTCACCTTTGGAGTCAAGCTTTCCATTTTTATCATCTTTCAAAATATAACATTGACTTCCAAAAATTCTGAAGTAACTTACATTGGGTGTGTATCCATACGATAGCTCATAAGGTGTCTTATTGGTGTCTTTCTTCAATTGAACTCGGTTTAATATGTAGACAACATTAGTGACAACTTCCCTCCAGAATGTTTGTGTGATGCCTTTCTCAATCATCAGTGTTCTAGCACAATTAAAAATGGATATGTTCCTTCTTCTAGCAATCCCATTTTGCTATGGTGTTCTTGGTGCAGAAACTTGTCTTTGAATTCCATGCTCATTACAAAAGTTAGTGAATTCATCATAAATAAATTCTTCTCTTCTATCTGATCTTAGACATTTTAGTTCCTTTCCACTTTGTTTTTCCACTATAGCTTTATACCATTTAAACATCTTGAATGTTTCTGATTTATCTTTTAAAAACATAACAGTCATCATTTTAGAATAATCATCAAGAAAGAGATTGAAGTATCTATCACCATAGTAGCTCTTTGTTCTCATTGGTCCACATAGCTCAGTATGGACTAGCTTCAGAATAACATTAGATGTGTAGGTTTTTCTCTTGAAACTAGACTTTGTCATTTTACCTTTTTGACAATTCTTACACATGACATGGTCAGGCTTTGACATGCTCACTAAGCCTCTTACTTTCCTTTTATTGCTTATCCTAACCATGTTGTCAAAATTCACATGACATAGCCTTTTATGCCACAACCATATGTCTTCGTTTGTAGCCATTAAACAAGTGTTAATATCATCAAGATAGAATATGTTACCTTTTGTTTGTTCACCATTTCTGATCAACCTTCTTGATTCATTAAAGATCTTTGCCTTTTTGTTCTCAAATACAACTCGGTGTCCTGTGTTATTCAGTTGTGAAACACTCAATAGATTATAGTTAAGCCCTTTAACCCAATATGCATTTTCACATCTGATCAGATTATTCAACATTATGGTTCCTTTACCTTCAACCGGACAAGGTGAGTCATTACCCATTCTTACTGATCCACCATTATAGTATTCAAAAGTTTCAAACTTTTGCTTATCTCCAGTCATGTGGTGAGTACAACCACTATCAATAATCCATACATCATTTTTACTAACCTTAGATATGAGTGCAGTTTCAACATACCTTTCCTCTTCGTCTGAATCATCTTTCATAACAACAAATACCACCTCAATATCTTCATCAGATTCAGTGTTAGTATTTCCAGTTTTGTTCTCAGCCAGGTAACAAGCTTTCTTCTTTTTGTCCTTGTAGTCTCAGTTGTCTCTTCTGTTAGATTGTTGGTTGCTTCGGTAATCTCTGTCATCACCTCTGTCAAACTTCTTTTCATATGACCTGTCATTGTTTCTGTCTTCTTTTCTTTTGTTAGGACACCTAGCAGCAAAGTGTCCAATCTCTTTACAATTAAAACATACCAATGGTAATTTACCTTTGTATCTACCTTTGCCGCTCTGCAATCTTCTAGCCATTAGTGCTTCAATCTCATCAAGTTCTTAGTCATCACTATCACTTTCACTATCATTTCTCATAGTGTGTTTATGAATTGATTTACTTATTTTCAAAGAAGATTTGAATGTAGACTCAATAGTTGGTAGGACATTGTTGTTAAAGTTATTCATCTCAAATGAAATAAGTCTACCAATTAAACTATCTAGAGTAACATTGTTATTTTCTACTGCTCTCATTTCTTGCATAGTAGATACTCTAATAGCACAAACATGCAGTAAGGTTCTTAGAATTTTACTTACCACTGTTTTTTCTTCAAGTACACCTCCTACTCCTCGGATAGCATTTACAACTTCTTTGATTCTACAACTGTACTGAGTGATGTTTTTTCCTTCTTTCATTCTTAGGTCATCAAACCTTCCCCTTAAGCTTTCAGCCTTAGCTCTTAGCACATTCTTATCTCCTCCATGTACTGGCTTCAATTTGTCCCACATTTTCTTTGCAGTGGTGCATGATTTGACATCTCCAAATTCAACATCAGAGAGTGAGGAAGCAAGTTATATCATCATAGAATTGTGTTTATGCTTTTCTCTCAATTGATCAATTGTCAGAGGTCCAATAGGTAAAACAAATTCAGTATCTAAGTATTGAGTGAAATCATTTCCAATACCTGATAGGTGGAGTCTTATCCTGCTTTTCCATGATGCAAAGTTGTCCTTGTTCAACTTAGGCACATCCTTTTCGCTCATCTTGTGATATTTAGCTTGAGTCTTTAAACTCCCTTTCTAAGCACACAAGCTCTGATACCAATTGCTTGAATAACTGAGAAAGGGGGGGCGGAGGGAGGGGGGGGGGGGGTTGAATCAGTGGCTTAAAAATTAATTCAATAAATCAACCCAAAACTTTATACCACAAATATAAAACCTCTAGTTATCTTCAGTCCTACAAGATGTATGCCTTGTGTGAATCTAACATGTATATACTTCTCGGTGTTTATACTTTTTATCCTTTCCTTAAGCTTTACCGAATAGCAGTCTATCTTTTCTTAACCTTTACCGAAATACAATAAATAACTTAGTGTTTACCAATCAATCATCTTTTAGTAATGTGTAAAGAAAAACATTTAAGCGATGAACCATATACATATTTGACACATGTAATTTTAACGTGGAAACCCTGTTAAGGGAAAAACCACTTGGGACCGGTAACCCAAAATTTTTACTCTTCTGAAGTGAGCTCGGTGAAGAGCCAACCCTGTTGAAGGTTACAAACACACTGTTAAGTGCAAACTTGTTAGAGGATTTATCACTAACATTTTATCACTTGACCTCACATTCACTATGCTGTCAACACGAAAACATTTTGATACTTCTTGGGATGTATCTCAATATATAAAAGATGGTTAAATCCTACTCTGTTAAGATATTTTTTGAATCAATGGTTAAACTGAAACAGTATATGATTTGTTCATAAATACAACTTAATCTTGCAGATGTTTAGATCTATTGTAAGTTCATAATACCTTTATGATCAATGTTCTCTTCAATTCCTTTGCTCCACTTCTTGCTGCTCTGTGAATGTTGTTGCTTCTCTGTTGCTTGGTGTTTGCAGAATTCTTTAGCTTGTATGATCAGATCTGTATGAAGACTTCTATCTTCACCAGAATTCACTTTAGCATTCCCCTTTTGATAATGAATTACTTGTCTATTTATATAGACATGATTTCACCGTTTCTTGTTCTTATTGTTTTCTTCATCGATCACTTCTTGATCCGTAAAGCTCGCCATGCTTGCTTTAGTTTTAATCTGTAAAACTCTCCTTGTTTTCTGGAATAAAACATGCTTTAAATCTCCTTCTTATCTTTACCTTTTAACTGATCGATGAAAACAAAGTAATCAAATAGTTAACTCTATAATTAGCTCTGCCAGCTAAGTTGTTTTGTCGTATCCTAACTTCAGTTCTCGTCGGTCAACACTTTAGTTGTGCTCGGTGACTACTATAGATAGCTCGAACATCAACTTCAGTTCTGTTCGGTGACTTGACTGCAGTTAGCTCAGTAATGCTTTCTCGGGTATCACTTGCTCGGTAACACTGTGAACTTCTATTCTCGGGGTTCACTGTCCCTCGGGGTTTACTGTCGTTCAGTGTACATGATTACCGACGACAAAAACTTTGTCTTTTCAGATCTTTAAGTGTTGATACAATATGTGTATGTGCAATCATACCATATCAAGTTGACATCAATGACAATACAATAAATTAATTGATTTAATGTCTTGCATTTACTTTCTGGATCTCGGTGATCATCAACTTTATCATCTTCAAACATTCAATCAGTTATAGTTCATCATCTTCATCCCTTTTTCATTTATGTTCATACTAATTTCTATACATTCATTCTCTATTTTGAAAACACCACATCATTGAATTTTATTCATGCAATCCAAGATTGACCCGTGTCAATCCCATAGAGTATGTAGAAGATTCCCTAATTTGAGGATATCAAATTTAAATTTCAATGTTGTGCTTCCTTCCTAGTAGCCATGACTTATTTTAGCACATGTTTCATATAATGTGTTTCTTTGTCATAGTATCTAAAGATATTAATTCTACACTCAAAACACATTGACACGAGGAATTGAGAATGAGAGTTATAGAGCACAATTTAATTTTAAAGAATAGTAAACAAATTGAAATTGGTTCTTGTCACATAAGTCATACACGTTGAATATTTTCTTCAATATTTCTCATATTTGTTAATTTAGTCCACAAGGACGCTTGACCAAGGAGACATTATTCACCTATTGAGTCAACAAACTCTTCACCTCCTAGATGGATCCAGATATATAGAGGCAAATTTGAATAGGTTATTAGATGCACTTTCTATTAGATCAATTCAACACATTAGGCTGGGTTCATAATAGTCAAGATTAACCTTGTAGGATATAGGATTGTCATGTCCTTTCTTTAGCTGGATTGGCTTAGTAATTAACAAAGGTGTTTTTAACACCCAATAAATAAATAAAATTAAGTATTTGAAATTTAAGTATGGCACCTAGTTCTATGCCGACCCACATATTAAGGAAATAAATAAATAAAGTTTAATTTATATGTTTAATTGAGCATATCTATTAATAAATAAATAAAGTTTAATTGAACATATCTATTAACAAGAGACACAATGCGTCAAAGTTCCTGCCAATAGACAAACAAAAGTAGGGAGATATGAAGCTATCAAGCTTTGTAAAAGGGCAAATATTTATGTCATTTTAAGAAATATTTAAATAACAACTACAACTTTTGACTTAAATATCATATTGAATGATTCATTCTATCATAAAAATATAAATTTAAAATCAATAAGTTTTTTGGGAAAAAATATAATTATCACAATAACGTAATAGTTTTGACCTTTAAAGTTGTTATTTAAGGATGAGAAACAACTCATAATTGAATGAAATGGGGTATTTGTCTCATTTTTTGGGGCCTTCTTGGAGTACAATTCAACTCAAACACACTTACTCATAAAATCCCCTCTAAATTAAGTCCACTTAGCTTGCTACCCTACTTACAAAACTATCAACAAAAAAATTATATTTTATAAATATAATAAAAAAAATTGATTCTTTCTTATTTTTGTTCCTAATTAAAATATTAAAAAATTAGTATAGTAAGTGAAATAATAATAATAATAATAAGACAAAAAAATAATTATACCATAATTCCAAACCCAAATGAGTGAAATAAGAGTTAATTTTTTTTCCTGCTTGTTTTTGGTTTCCTGTTTTAATTAATACAATAGAAATGAAATACAACCATAAATTATAAAGACACTAAAAAATAGTGGAAAAAAAAAGATCAAATCTAATAAAATCTCATAAATAAATATAAGAAGAGTAAAATAAAGTTGCTATAGAGAAAAATAAATGCCAAATCTATTAAAATCTCATAAATAAATATAGAAAGAGTAAAAATAAAGTTACTATATGATTACTAATGCACATAAATATAAACTAGCACTTGCACCCAAAGGAGGTGCAAGGGATACGCTGATAGGGAAGTATTTGTAAGTTATTATAAGTTGGATGTATATTGTTTAATGTGTTCATATTTTTTGAATATTTTGTAATTGTTGATCATTTAAGTAGAAGTATATAACAATTGTGAAACAAAAGTAAAAGCAATGCAGTAGGAGGATAAGAATTGAAAAATGAATTAGATGATTATATTGATATGTGACCTGCTCATAAAATAGACTATTTCCGAAGTAAAATATTTGAAGCATTTACATATAATCTTTTCAAAACATTAAAAAACATATTTGAACATCCTGATTTGAAGGTTTTTTTGTTTGAAAAATCTTAATTTTCAAGATTTTGAAGTCGATGATTTGATGTGCTTGTATTACATGAGTTTGGACATTTTTTTTGTTTGGGATTTCATTTGGTTCCTACAAGCGGAAACAAGGATTTAGTGAACTTTTATAAGGAATGTATGAATGGTCGTGCGTAAAAGGTAAAAAATGTAGAAATATAAAAGTTTGCAATGCAAGGAAAGGAAAAATATATATTTTCTAGTGTAGAAGGTCAAATTCATAATTGCGTACCTTTTCTCATTGTAATGAGAGTTACTGCAGTCGGGACTCTTCCCTTTTCCTAATAATTGTGCATGGATTATTTTTCTTTCTCGAATATTGATCAAAGGAGAATTGTGGTTCTATATGAAGATCGTTTATTGATTTAAGTCTTGATATGGTTGTAAAAGTTAACCCTTGTCTTTCTATTTAACCTATATCAATTGTTTCTTTGCGGAGCATTAGTCCCTAGGATTTATGTATAGTGATCGCCCATGCCATGGATAGTGGTATCTACCTATGGTTCCCTAGGCATATGGGTGTTATAGGTATAGGTTTTGGGTCATCTTGATTCCAAGGTGGTTCATTGTAATTATCAAATCAAACAACCACATACAGAGGTAAATATGGGGGTCTAGACGACATGACATTTGAAAATAGTCGTTGTAAATCTAATCATTTAGTATCTTCAACGCTCTACGTGAAGAAAAGAGTAGGGAATCCTATTTTTTTTATCATGTTTGAAAGTTCACCATGACACTTTCTCCAATATGAGTGGGTCCCCATCAAGGAAGATCCAAAATGCATCAATTCTTCACCCAATTGAGTGTTGGACAATTGTTGTAAGTGGAGGCAGAGACTGTCAATGGTGGTGAGTATGCAATCCTATGCATTTTTCTTCACAAAAATAGGGGAGAGTCCTTGGCTTGACAAGAAAACCAAAGGAACTACATATATAACCTAGATAGATACCCTTGAGTTGTTCATTTATGCCCTCATAAGTATGATTTATCAGATGTGTCAATGGGTAAAAGCACAATAATCTGTCACCCTTTTACAAAGGAAAAGGACGACAAAACCAAAACTATAAAACTTCAAGGGCATAAAATTCACATTTCTGTTGATAATTTGAAGATGATGTAAACTAATG
>MU223589.1:1584553-1637743 GCA_018584345.1 Thuja plicata | reverse complement strand
TTCCGTTGATGGTCTCAATGTTAATTAAATTATTGTCTGACACCCATTGGGTAAAATCCTTTTGTGATTGTGATATGAATTTAGAACCACCATATTTTTCATTTGTATTTAGTATAGCATTAAAATCGCCACCTAAGATGAAAGTCTCACCTCTGTTTAGGTGAAGGAGAGCTTGAACTTCTTGCCAAACTCTTCTTTTGTCTGTATTATGGATTGGACCGTAGATGTTGATTAAGGTGAATCTCAGATTTGATTTGAGGCCGCATATCCTCATAGCCATCCAGTTGCTACTACCGCTCACGGCTGAGGAGGAAAATTTTTGGGGGTCCCATAATGCTGCTAGGCCTCCTGATGCACCTATTACTGGTACAAAATCTGATTTCCATAAGCCGAGTTTGTTACTTAATTTCTTACTATCTTCATTATTTAATTTAGTTTCTTGTAAGATTATAATATCAGAGTCAAAGTTTTTGAGATATCTCTTAATTAGTCTTTGCTTGTTAGGGGCGTTTAGGCCCCTAACATTCCAAGTAGTCACTCTCATTGCTCCTTGGGAAGGCTCTTCCCCTTCCCGCTGTTCAGAATGTCAGATATTTTCATTTGATTTTCCGCATTACCTGCTAAGGATCTAAGCTTTATGCATGATTTCCTTCCTCTTTTCTTCTTGACCTTATCAAGCTTTTGTTCAACACTATGAAAAAGTGTTTTCTTCACAAGGAAACTCGGTTGCTCGGGAAGAGGCTCTCCGGCAGTGTATTTCTATTACTCCAAACCGCATGGCAGTTGAGAAGCGTGCCTTCTGTGAGCAACTTCTCACCATCACTGACCTAAAAGAGGTTGTCTTTTCTATGGCAGATGACAAGTCCCCTGGGTGTGATGGCTTCCCTTTTGAATTCTACAAGCATTTATGGGATGATATAGGTCCTGACCTACATAGAGTGTATCTCGAAGCCTATCATAATAAAAGTTTGGGTGCTATTATTAATAAAGGAAATATTAAATTCATACCTAAAGCTGGTGATCCCAAAGATATCTGTAACTTGAGGCCCATCACTTTGCTGAATGTTTCATACAAGATCATTGCTAAGGCTTTAGCTCTTAAGATCACATATCTCCTCCCTCTGATTGTCCATCCAGAGAAAACTAGTTTCATGAAGTCCAGATATATCCTTGACAACATTATCGATGTCTGGGAGGGAATGGAATGGGCTCATCAGTCCCAGAAGCGCACTTTGTTTCTCAAAATTGGTTTTTCCAAAGCTTATGATCGCATTGAATGACCTTTCATTCTTGCCATGCTGCAAGCTATTGGTTTTGGTCCCAATTTTTTGCAGTATATGGAAATACATTTTGGTGATGCTTCTACATGCATTTATATCAATGGCTCCTAGTATGACACCTTTGGGCTTTTTAGGTCCATTCGTCAAGGTTGTCCGCTGGCTCCTATGCTGTATGTGCTTGCTGCTGAAGGCTTTGGTTACCTACTTGCCAATTTTGTTTCTTCTGGGTTAGTGCGAGGCATCTCTCTTCCCGATTCTTCTTCCTAGCTTGTCAATGGTCACTTTGTTGATGATTCCTTCCTCACTCTCCTTAAGGATGAGGAAAATGTCTCTAATGCCTTGCAATGATTAGATACTTTTTGTCAGGCCTCGGGGTTTGCTATTCAATGGCATAAGACCCTCTGCTATAGACAATATTTTCTTCCAGCCCCTCCTTGGATGACTACTTTTGATTGGAAGTGGGTTCAACATGGGAATTTTTTCCACTTCCTGGGCATTCCCTTTGCTTTTCAAGGATCTTCTATGGATTTATGAAATTCTGTGGTTGGTAAAATTGAAAAGAGGCTTCAGTATTAGATTTCTAAACCTCTCTCTCTTGCGGGGAAATTTTAGATTTGTTCTAAGGTTTTGGCTGCTACTCATGTTTATTATTCTTCATGTTGGGCTCCTTCTAAAGCCTCTTACCTTAAGCTAGAGCACCTTCTCATAGATTTCCTCTGGGCTTCAGGAGTCAACAGTCATGGGTTCCACAAAGTTGCTTGGGATTTTTTCTGTCTTCCTAGAGAGTTTGGTGGCCTCGGTCTTCTCTCCACTCAGAAGAAAGGGCTCGGTTTGTGTGATAAATGGATTATCCATGCTCTCACGGGTGATGAAGCCTAGAAAATTCTTTTTAGGAATTGTATTTCTTCAGGCTATCCTGTTCGCAAGCCAGCCTGGAAGGGAATTGGTCTACAAACTCTTCTCATTATGTGAGAGCTTGTGCATATTCAGGGCACCTTTGTGATTAAGAGCATATGGAAGGCCTGGGAAGCTATCAAACCTTGGCTTCATTGGGATGGGTATTGTTTTCGTAATGGGATTTCTTTGAATCAACATAACCTATGGTGGTCTCTGTTGTTCTCCATTTAGGGTATTCCTCTAACTAAGATTCAAGGTGCCAGTGCTCTGCATTTTTTCAAATGTGGCATCAGAACACCTAAGGACCTTTTTTCTAGGGCCACTATGAGCCTCCGCTCTTGGGAAGACATGCAGGTCCAATTTTGTCTAGCTCATCCAGATCATCATACTTTTGATTTGTTGGTTTATGCCATTCCAGATCATTTGCTTCATAAGCTAGGTGTTCAGTTTGTTTGACCCTGGTGGAAAGGCTAGAAATGGTACCCTGCTACTCCCTTCAACAACTACAAGTTGAAGATGGGTTATAGATGGTTGTCTCCTCATGTTCCCATGGTGGACACTCATAACTAGAGATGGAATTTGCACTCTTCCCTCACCACTGGAGCTCTCGTTTCCAGATCATATGGTCTGCTATTACTGAGCCCAAGATGGCTCTCTTTTCTTGGTGTTTACTCTTCCAAGGTCTTCCTTTGGGCCCCTATGCTCAAACACCTAGGTTTTCCTGATCCTCAGTGTCCCTTTTGTGGGAACCTTGAGTCTTTTTTGCACATTTTTGGGTTCTGTAGGAGAGCTCAATAGTATTAGCAGTGGATTGGGGATTTTTTAAAACTATTTTGGCTTGAGCCCTTCTCTTGGCATATGATTGTCCTGGGAGACTCTCCGAGACTGCCTTCCAAGTTTAACCAAATTTGGCATACTTTCAGGATGGAGATTTTGTTCACTTTATGGAAAGATAGGAATGTTGTTCTTTTTACTCACAACTTTCTTGATATAAATGTTGCTTTGTATAATAAAGCTTGTAAATATAACAATGTTATGATGCAGATTCAAGTGCAATCCAATAAAGTGGCTCTGAAGGTGGCCCACCTTCAGGAGATTCTTAATCGTTGGGGAAATGCTCCCTGTATGGTTGCCCGAGTCCCTCTTTATTTGGTTTGTACGGATTTTACTCTACCCCAGGGGTCACCATCGTGGTCGTAACTCTTGGGCTCTCTGCTCCCAGACTCCGCGGTCACAGGCTCCTCGCCACCACTCTCCTAGGGGTGGGGATGATGGTTGGCAGTGTCGCTCGGCTTCTCCACCTCGCCATGCCTCTGGATGGTCTCCAACTCCGGTTATGCCTACCCCTCCTGATGCTCCTGATGTTCGTGGTGGCCCTTCCTCCAAGTGGTCCTTCCCCAGCCTGGCTCTGGCTATTTCTCTGCCTCGAGCGGAGGAGAAAGAAAAAGAAAAAGATGATGTTGTTGATGGCTGGTCGCTTCCCGACCCTCCGGTCAATCCAAGGGATGCATGGGGTTCTGATGACAGAGATCCTCCTTCGGCTGACACTGCTCTTGTAGCCTGAAGGCTTTATGTTTTTTTTTATGAATAGTTTCTAGTTTCTATTTCTGTGTGGATGTCGTGTGAACTCTCGCGGGGTGATTTTTATGTCCCCCGGCCCCTTTTTTGTGAATATGTAACTTTTATATTAAATTAATAGGAAATACACTATTCATAAAAAAAACTATAAAGTTTTACTTTGCAAATTATGCTTTGATATTAAACAACTAAAATAATTTTACAAATGAATATATAAATATAAAAAACGATAATAGTTCTGTTGGAAAAAATATAAAATGGTAAAGGGTAATAATTAATTTCCTTGGAAATTTTTAATTTCTAGTACTAAGATAAATTTGAAAGCCTTTAGAACAGAAACCAACTTGTTTATTACTATTTTTGTCCATATTTTTAGCGTAACACATGTTTAAATACTCCAAAAAAAAAGGAATAGGTTTTATTATAATTATGTGTTTAAACACTTTAGAAATGAAGCATACCAATCTTTTCTTCAAATTCATGCATTTGAAGATTACATATAGATTTTTAGAGGTTTAATTACAATAGATTGTTTAAATTTATATATTTGAAGGCTTGAAAAATCAAATAATTCATGCGACATAAAGCCAAAAAATATTCTTTAAGATGATAAGTGTTAACTATATTGTCATTACTCAAATGTCAAAATGATAATAGAAATGTGTAGTATTTTATTATATTTGGTTGATAATTACAAAATACAAAGTAGGCCTAGCCCCTAGATATTACCTAGAGCAAATAAATTCAGAATTTCTAAAATGAAAAAAATGACAAAAATAGACTAAATTACCTAGTAAGCAATGAAAACTAGGGAGAGTTACCAAAATCTAGTTAGCAAGAAACACAAAGAAGATATTAAGACATCTTAGAGATGTCCTTCTGCAACAAATTGAGTAATTAATTCCTCAATCCACAGTGTGTTGTTGATGAACTCAATTAAAAATAGCCTCTTTAAGAATTAACACGCCTTACGCACTTTGTTGTGATGCATATCTAGGGTAGTTTTCCGAAAGCCTCCTATTGGTTCTCAAAAGTGCAAGTTGTTGAGCTCTAAGAATAGGCCAAGTTCTATGATCAAGCCTAACAATCATTTTTGGCCAACGAACGTAATGAACCTAGTTATGGTTATAATTCCTTACACTTTAGGTTCCGCTAATGCCTAGGCGGGTTTACCTTTTATTAGATGAAAGAAAATTAGTGTCGTATAACAAATTGGTTGTGTTTATATCCATACAACTTTGGCCTTCTAAGTAGTCTATTAATTCCTAATCCTATAACAAAATTGTAAAATAATCCGTCATATATCTAGATGGGACCGATGCCTTATTACTATTGGTTACGAAGTCAAATGATGCTTATCCTATTTATATAATACTTTGTCAAACAATTTTTAAATTCTCACCTAATATGAATATGATTATCTCTTCTTTATTATTCATAACACGTTTCTACCATTTCTATTATCAAATGAACATATCTTTCCTTGAAAGAATTATCCACACAACCACACAAAGATTAACTTAATTTACCCTTGATGAATAAATCAATAAAATAGAGCTCAAAGTTGAACATAAAATGCCCGAGATAAAAATGGTTACTTTAACCATACAACAAGTAAAGAACAAAATTTAAAGCATGCATTAATGTTATTTGCACGACAGTAACAAGACTTTGTATTTACTGAAATAAATTATTGTAGAAGATATAAAATTTGTAAAAATGTCATGCTTGTCCTTAAAAGTCTAATCTCTTATGATGTCTTTTGAAAATAAAAAAATTGTTCCTTATATAAGGAAGGACCACCCTACTTGAAACTACATGTCCCTTGATGGAAAGACGCATCTTAATAACATTGTTTTGTTTAATAGTAACAAGTCTCCAACTCCTTAGAAGAAACAAATTAACAACTTCTATGTGCTCAATGTAGTCTTGTTCTTTGAAGGTATCTATGTTAGTGACAAGTAGTAGCATAGCGTATTCTCTCATGTACAATTTATCTGTGACAATCTTCATGCTATACAGTATGTGCTTCTCATCATTAATATCATTGAAAGCTTGACAAATCTCATTGTCCAATGCATCTCTCCATTGTTCCAAAGAAATCACCAATCCATCATCATTACTCAGGGCCTAGAGTTCCCTTGTGTCTTCCTTATCTAGGCGGTCCATGTGCTCTACAAGATCTTCTTGAAATTCTTGATGCTACTTGAGAAAATTTTTAACTTTCATGGAATATCTAGGGACATAGAATCTTTGAGCTTTATCTCATCAAATTTTCATCAATTCTATCCCAAAGTTGAGCATGCTCTTTGAGAGCTGTAAATGTACCTGCATAAGTGATCCAAAATTTAGCAGGATATGCCATCATTGCTTCAAACCTGTGTTTAATTAGCTTAAATATAAAATCATATACAACCTCCTTAGTATATTGGTTTCTTTGTTCCAACATCTTTTCAAATATTTTTGTTCTCAACCTCCAATAGGATGTATCTTGTAGAGCTAAAAATACTCTTTGTTCATGTTCATATGAAGGTTCTCCTTCTTCAAAGATATATTTATCCTTTTCTTGCAATTGCTATTTTTATTGATGTGATTTTTCATATCTAGGTTTACAAGCATCTCTTTCTCAAACCAACTGTTCAACTTGTGCTTTGTTAAACTTTGCAACATTAAGGTTCATGTCTGCAGTGTTTAAATGATTTATATCCCCAAATCTTTGTACCATGATATGGCCGAAAACTTTGTTAGTGTTTATGAGAGTAGGCCTTTTATCCTTTGATTATAATGCCCATTGCAACAAGATCTTATTTTATGGTTCATAGCCTGAACTATTATACATTCTATCCACATCTTCAGGTAAAATTTTCTTTTTTGTGTCATGATTTTTCACAAAGCCATAAAAAATAGCTGAACTCATAGTACAAGATAAAAATGTACAATATATAGAAATGTGTGTATTGTAATGTGTAGTGTAAAATATAAGATGGAAGATGTTGTTGATGTTGAGGAGAAGATAAGATCCCCTTCCTAGCCTCAAATTTCACCAAGGAAAGATCCACTTTGATCAACCATAAGAAAATTGTTAATGCACAAATGCATCAATCGATTGAAAACAAGAAGAAAGAAGAAAGTCTTACAATCTCGAATAATGAATGAAGAATATAATAGATTTGAATTGATTAAGACCTTAATTGAATTACAAGAAGAGTACTAACCTCAAAATATCACAGATATGAAGAATGCTATTTTCGGGTGTCTGCATTGAGTTTCTGGAAGTTCTGCAACTGGACCGGGCACAGAAAAATAGAGACGGAGAATCCCATAAATATTTTCCAGATCTGGCTCAGGTCGATTCTGACCCAAAATAGAATGTCAATTCTGACCCAAAATAGAATGTCGATTCTGACCCAAAACAGAAAGTCAACCTTGACCTGCACAGTCTGACGGAAAATCTGTTTCAGGATCTTGAAAGTTTGCCAAAAAGGGTATCAAGATCTGCACTTGAATCTGCTGTCCCAAACCTATACCTACAAGAAAATGGTTTGTTTATTGGGGGGGAGGGGTTTTCCTTGGTCAAATCCCAGTTTTGGAATTAACCTTAAAGTATAATTGAAATTGCATAAATAAACAAAGCAAATAAACCAATTCACCTTGCTTGTATAGAAACCCTTGTGGCAGATTCAAATCCTTGGATCCACAAGTATGTATGCACCAAATGAGTGTAGAATGTAGAAATAAGGATGTAGGATGTATCAAATCAATTTCTTGTAGATCTTCAACACCAATCTTGAATGGATCTTGGAATAGGAAGAGGCTTGCATGGATGTGAATGGAGAAATCTTCAACAAGAGGGCTCCATAGAGCTTGAATCCTTCAATGGCTACCAATGGATTGTAGGAACTGATAAAAACAATACCGAATCCCAAGAGCAGCTGCATGCAAGAAGACCTATTACAAGAACGAAGCAAGGAAGCAAAAGACAAGAAACCCTTCTGTGCTCAAAAATGGCAAAGCAAAAAGCTGTATTCTGAGAGTCTATGTACAATAATGATACAAAGGCGACATATAAGGTAAGAAACCCTAAAGCCGGAAAAAGCTAGGTTTGTGCATTAATAATTAATAAACATATTAATTATTATGCACCTACAAATGACAAACTTAAGTGAATAGAATAATAGTGAACTTTAATAATTAAACCAAAGTGATTTAATTATAAAGACAAATGTACTATTACTCTAACACCCCCCCTTAAGCGAAGCTCAGAAGATAACTAACCTAGCAAAACTATGAAAGAAGAATAAATGGGTCCCAGCAACAAGGCCTGATCAGGTACCCATTACAAGGAAATCTCTGTAAACCGGAGACAATGGAGAAAACCCAGTGGGAAAAACTCCTCTCCAAAAAGAGATAGAAAAGCAAGCAAAAAGACAAAAATGACTTCAAGACACTCTCTCAAAGCCATAAGTACAGTGTGTGCTGCCAACCCCCCCGTGAGAGAGGGTCAAGGCTCCAAAGACCCTAGAATGAAAGAACCCCTGGATCAATGAAAAAACCACTGTGACTCCAATGCAAAGGAGCGAAAGACAGTGAGTACTGAAGAGGTAATCTCGAAAGAAGATGTGGCACTAGAAGGCCGAGCTAATGCTCAAAGGAGTAGACATGAGGATCATGCAAGAAGACCTGTTACAAGAACGAAGCAAGGAAGCAAAAGACAAGAAACCCTTCTGTGCTAAAAAATGGCAAAGCAAAAAGTTGTATTCTTAGAGTCTATGTACAATAATGATACAAAGGCGGCATATAAGGTAAGAAACCTTAAAGCCAGAAAAAGCTAGGTTTGTGCATTAATAATTAATAAACATATTAATTATTATGCACCTACAAATGACAAGCTTAAGTGAATAGATTAATAGTGAACTTTAATAATTAAACCGAAGTGATTTAATTATAAAGACAAATGTACTATTACTCTAACATGGATCTCCTTGATGAATTGAATGATTGAATGTCTTTGAATTCTTTAATTCTTGAGAGTAGATGCGTGCTTCAATAGATCATGCATAGAGTTGTCTTAGATGGTTCGTGCTTATGCTTCAAGTCTTAGAGAAAATGAGAGGAGAAAGCTTCCTTATATACCAATCTAGGGAACAATCTTCTAGAGAGGCCTACATAGGAGAATTAAATTCCAATTATACCTATACCCTTAGAAGTGGACCTATATTAAATATAATTTCAAGGTTCGTTGCCTCGAAGACCAAAACAGCCAACCCGGAAGTGGGAATTAAAACTTTCCGAAGCTCGGCATCCGAAAACCATGAAAACCTAAAATTTAAACCCTGGGTCAGGGTCAAGGTCGACTCTGACCTAGGTCAGGGTCAAGGTTGACCTTGACCTAGGTCAGGTTTGAGGTTAAACTTGACCCATAAAGGTCAAACTTGACCCTGAGGTCAAGGAACTTAGATTTGCAGATTAGGGTGCCAGAAATAGGCCGGAGAGAAGTGGAAAAGGGGGCAGAACAGGGGTAAAATCTAGATCCAAGTCAGAGACTCATTCAAGGCACTTTACATGACCCCAAACCACTTACTCGGAGGGCTAAACCAATCCAAAATGGAAGTGCTTCCATTTTATGACTATACACTCATATTCCATCTAGGAAAAATAGCAATACCTGCATCTAGCAGTAGTTGCCTCCCTCTTTCAAGGGTCATATTGCTCTTCTTTTCCTTGACATCTATTTGTAGCTCTTTTAGCAAGCCCTCTTCATTACCTTGGGTGATTTTACTCACCTTTATATCAACGATCTTCCTTTGTACTTATATAAATGTTTTTAAGCTCAATAGTATGGATAAATCCTCTGTTAGAAATAAATACTTTACAAGCCAATTGCCTTACATCATTAATTTCATTGACTGGAGGTGGTCCCACTATATTTTCTCTATCATGATTAGTGTCAAGGCTTAATTTTGAGGTATGATGAAACTGAGTATGAACGTCTTCTTTCACAGAAATTTATTGACTTTCATATCCTATTTCGGGGATTGGTTATGGTGATAAATGCATAAGAGGAGTTACATCTTGAATACCTATTCTCCTAGGCCCTTGGGACCTTTTTATGAATACATATGATGGAACACCATCAATTACTTCCTCTATTTGAGATGTTGTCTCATTTTATTTGGCAACGAGATATTCAATACTTGAAAAAATATTCAAATCATGTAGGTTATGGCTTCTTTTCCAGTATTTATCCCTTTTGACCTAGTCAAAAGCATCTATCTTTTCAATAGCTTCTGACTCTTCTAAATTTCTTATGACGTCATACTGTACTACTGGCACATTCTCATATGAGCGTAATTTTTGCGAAGATCTGGCCTGGCTGATGAAACCCCGAGGATCAAATTTCTTCCTAGGTTCATCCTATGATACGTTGTAATGAGCCAATTTGGCATCAACGAGATCATAACCCTTAGTAATTAACACAAAAAAATCTCCAAAGAATAAGCATCCTGGCATAAGAGATTGCTTCCCGTATGAACTAAGATGCTTAAAGTTGGAAGCAACTAATGGTCTAATGATTTTTAAATATGCAATCTGATTATGCATTGTTCTGGGAAAGATATAAGGGATGCCTTCAAACCCATAAACCCTTATCTTTGTGTAATCCTTGTAGGCATACTAGTCTCCCCAATTGTGATCCACTCTATAACTTTTGATCATGATATTTTGGCCCCTGGAACCTTTTAATCTCTGCGGTCAATATGTAATCATATGAATAGCCAAGGAATTTACTTAATGACTTGACAAAATAATATTCAAAATTTAAATACCGAGACCAAGGAAATCTACTATCCCAGAGGGGTGTCCATAGTTGCACTGGCTTTCTAAACCCTTGTTTATCATGCTCCATGATCTTTAGGTCATGAGTCCACAAGCCTATTTTGTAACTAACATACAGGAACATATGTAGCAACAACAAATAAAGCTTGAAGTACACATTGTTTGGGTTATTTTTCATCATCTCCAATCAATGGTTAATCTAATATGTCGGATACATAACATAATCAAAGGATCAAACATCTTGTGTTTAGATGTCTGTAGCTAACACCATTGTTGTGATGTCCATGAGAAGGGGACCCTCTATGCCCAATACTTGGCCTGCTAAATAATATGTATACTTAATATATTCCTCAAACAAGTTAACATCATATGAGGTTTCATCATTCACATCAAATATTCTAAGTTCCTTATCATCCCCCAACCTATGAATAGGTAACCTCCACCTCTTGTATATAGTTTCTAGTCTGTAATATTCATTCCTCAATTTTCTCACAATAATTGTCTGACCATGGTCTATTTCTATGTCAAATACTCGAGATATGTAATCCCTAGTTATTGGCAGTAGTGGTTCTTGATGGACATCATAAATAGTTTTTGTTTTAGGATAATAATTTTTACAATTGCTATCGTTAGGTCTACATTCACAAAGACATTTTAGACTACCAATTTTCCTAGATTATATATCCATGGATTGCATATTGGTTCCACTTTGAATCATCTTTTGTAGTGGTACATAAATAAATAATAGCCCCTTTGTTTGAGTCCATACATCCCCCAAATAATCAAACTTGTCCTCTAATTTTTCAATGTTGGGCTTCTTTTGTACAATCCTTTTTTACTTAGGGCCGGAGATAGGGAATTGGTCCATTAAGTCCTCATTCAAATGCCTTCCTTCCGGCTTATGTCTTTTCACGTTGGTTTCCTCATTAATTTCTATATGTTGTGGTTGATCTTTTTGTTTTCCTGCCCTAGGTTTCTTCGATGTTCCTTGGAATTTTTTTCAGATGAAAGAGACAAAAACACAATGGTTCAGAAACCTACTTAGATTTTGCAAACGATTCTGGACTGGTTCTCTACAACTTTCCTTAAATTCCTTGTGTTGTTCTTTTTTCTTTCTTCAAGTTTTGTCCAAAATCACAATTATGTAACACAGGCAAAGATGATGACCTTAAATCAGTGGTCTTTAAGATGTATCAGGATGGTCATTAAATGCTCCAATTTGAAATCCCATGTCGACATGACACTTATTGACTTATGTTACCTTTGCTTGGCACCACATTATTTTATTGATTATTTTTCATATCGAAGAGACTTAGAAGTTCTTTCTCCAAATTTCTTATATCATTTTCTTTCTCCTTTAGATGCTCAATTATGGCAAATCGAAGAGACTTGATAGAATTGTATGAATAGATATGTTTTCTTCAAGCAACTAGCAAGAGGTATGGAAACTGCCATCAATAGAGTTTCCTTGTTGTTGTATAATTTGTAGAAACCCCAATTTAGTCTAGGTGAAATCAAATATCTCTTCAAATAACTATATTTCAATGTATCTTTACATTTTAATGAGACTGATGCACACTCTGTTTGGCCCTTGTTCTCTGCTCGATGTGATTACTCTATCGATAAAACTTTGCAATCTCTTATCGATTATATTTGTCATTTTTTAATCATGGGCATAATATGTCATCGTGACCTTTTGATCGTGTCATCAATTATTTAGATGCTATCCAGTAGGGCTCATCATATTTTTGATGAGACAAATCCTTTCACCAAGAAACTTTTCTCCTTTGTTAGATTTTTATCGTTACATTGATATCATTATATTTCGAAGAGATCTTTATATGTGTTACATTGAAATCTAAATTTTTGATGTAACAATTTCGTTTCAATGAGATGTCTTTCAGCTTTGGTAGATGCTTGAAGTTTCATCGATGCCAAAATTTTTGAAGAGATATACATGTATGCCCCCTCAAAAACCTATGACCTTCATTTCACTAAGACTACTCATGCCTTTGTTAGATGTCTGATACTATATCAACGTCAGTACCTTTATTTGTATTTCATTAAGAGATCTCACAAGTCTCTTTGACATCTAACTTTTTGATGTAACAATGCCTTTCAATAAATCATCTTTCATCTCTCATGATCTTTTAGTGCTTCTTTGATGCGATCTCTTTCAATGTGACAAATGTATAGTTTTGGTGAAATACTGCCAAAGGTTTTGATATTTTTATGTCCTTTGATGTTAGTATTCACACTTAGCTTTGTTGAGACATGGAAATGTTTGCTTGATAAATTATTTTGAATTCAAATTTTTTGCCAAGTCTGAAGCATTGTATTATACTTCAAGTTTTGATATTATTATGTTAGGAAACATGTTCGATTATGGTGTCTGAGAAGATATAGATTCTAAGGTTAGTGATTCACATGATAGTAGTGGGAAAATTATACAACTTTATGGACAACCGTAGGACAATTATGAGGTTACTATGATTAGTAGTGGGAAAATTTGCAAGTCTTGGGAGGAAATGTGAAAAAATGCTCTCATTTTATGAGGTGCTAAGAGTGGCTCCTTTTGGGGATGAATAACCCTTGGTTATTGCAAGAATCCAGAGAGTCTCTAGGGCGCTGACCAAAAATAGGGTATAGAGAAAAATAAAAATGGTAAGTTACATGGGGGTGAAACCTAAACTATTGGACATGGAAAATGATCAAGAGAAGAATTTATTTGAATTGTCCATGTGTTGGAAATTCCATGTTTTTCACATTCGTATTTTGCAAAAAATATGAATCTGCTCCATTCTTTCCTATGATGACAAAAGGACCCATTCATACAGACTCAAACTTGTTGCAATTTCCCTTCTCCTAAGCTCTAGCATTCCACATGAGAACCAATTCACCCTCTAGGGATTTCCTATCTTTGGATCTTGTATCATATATATACTTTACTTACTGCTGCATTTTAACATTTTGTTTCCGTGCCTCGCTTCTCATCTCATTCAATTATGCAAGTTGTTCCAATCTTGCCTCCATAGGTTTAGGTATATCCAAGTTCTCTTTAATCATAAACTTGTGTATTAGCAGAAGGTTATTTATAGGCTTCTTTTCTTGAGTGCTATAAACTATCTCGAATGAGGATTTTACAGTTGAATTCTTATTTGTGATCCTATCTACCAGAGTGATAATTTTAATTTTGAGTCCCAAGCTTTCTTATTTTGATCCAATATGTTCTTTATTATCTTCAAAATGTTTTTGTTATTGGATTTTGCTTACCCATTTTCTTGAGGATTATAAGGTGATGCATATGAAATTATTCTACTAGAATTACTACAGAATGAAGTGAATTCATTTGATAAAAAAAAACATCCCATTATCAGTGATAATTCTAGTAAGTACCCCAAACCTTGTTATAATTTTATCCATAAAAACGTTAATTACTACTTTTCGAGTAGCTTTCTTAGTTGGGATTGCTTCAACCCATTTGGTAAAATGTTATGTGGCTACAAGGATCCACCTATGTCCTCCACTTGACTTTTCTGATATCTCCCCTATGAAATCTATACCCCACTAATTGAATGGTGCCTCTATTTGCATAGGCCTTAAAGGTAATGTTCCTTGATATTTCAATTTTCCTGAGATTTTTTTATAAGAATCACATTTTGTGACATAGTTGTGAGCATTATTAAAAACATAATGCCAATAATATCCCGACCTTAGTATCTTATGAGTAGTGTTCTTAGCTGAAAAATGCCCACAACATACACTTGAATGCATCTCTTCTAAGACCTTCTTGGATTTTCATTCATCTAAACAAAATAGCAACACTCCATCTTGATTCTTTAAATACAAGTCTCCCTCAACTATTGCATACTTGGATGCTTGCAGTTTGAAGGATCCTCTCTGGTTTTCGTCTAACCCTTCTCAATACTTCATGTGTTTCATGTAATACACTAGGTCATTATACTAAGAAGTCTCTTCAATCCTGAAAGGTAGCATTGTCCCATTCAAATTCATTCACTTAAAAAACCTCTAAGTTTGACTCAACCATCAACTTTACCAATCCTTATCCTCTAAAACATTTTTTATTTGAAAATATACATTAAATTCTTGAGTTTGGTTTATCCATTTGCATCTTCTACCTATTACTAATGTCTACCTAAATATGCCTTTAACTGTTGCATTTGTAACATAAGCTATGATATCTGCTCCTACTAAGTATGGTCTGATGTTTTTAACTGCCTTGAATAAGGAAAAGGCTTATTTCTCATTGATATCATATTTTAGTTCTGCTACTTGGAGTGGTTAATTGAAAAAGGTTATGGGTTGTTCATACCCTTCTTCATTTTTTGTAGGATAACCACATCAATGGTATGAAAAGAAGCAAAGAAAAAGATCTGAAATGGTTTTGTTAAATATGGAGATTTAATACTAGCGCTTCATTGATGGATCTCTTGATGGCTATAAAAGCATCCAGGGCTTTAGCTGTCCAATTTAGTTTAGCTTCCTTTTTCAACATTTTGGATATGGGTTTTACTATCTCTGCAAAATTTGATATAAATCTTTTGATAAAGTTTATTTCTCCAAATAAAGATTGGATGACTTTTACTATTTTGGGGATAGGTATCTTATCAATAGCTGCAACTCTTTCAGGGTCAATTCTTACCCCTTATTTAGATACTACGTGTCCCAACAAATTTCATCTATGACTGCAAAGTGACACTTCTTTGGATTTAAATAAATTCCATACTCAAGTTCTTTTAATAATATCTTCTCTAGATGAGTACAATGATCCTTTTCTCTTTTGGTGTATGACGTGAGGTCATCTTGGTACAAACCACCATAATAAAATTTATTAACTTTACAAAAGTGATATCCATGGCTCATTGAAAATTTTCTCCAACATTTGTTAGTCCAAATGGCATCCTATCATAGACATATGTTCCCCAAGATGTGGTAAAAATTGTCTTGTGTTTTTTTTATTCCCAAACATTGACTTGGTTGTAACCAAAAAATTCATCCATCATGGATAATAACACGCATCCAACAACACTCTGCAGTAGAAAATCCATGTTTGGCAATGGATAATTGTTTTTAAGTGATGATATATTTAATTTTCTAAAGTCAACACAGAGCCTAATATCTGCATTCTTTTTGCTTACTGGTACCAAGTTTGAGACCCAAGTAGAATGCCTTATGGGTTTGATTATTCCCCCATCCCTTAGTTTCATAAGCTATTCTTGCATTTTTGGTGCCAAGGTTGGGTTTATTGGTCTTTGTTTTTGTCTTAAGGGCATAACATATGGTTTAAGTGGAACCTCATGCTGGAATAAATCTTTTATATAAGCCATAAGGTCATCATAAGACCAAGCAAATACGTCACTATATTTCCTCAGAAGTGATATCAATATTTCCCTTACTTTAGGGGAAATTTCTTTCCAATATACACTTTCTTAGGGGCATTCTCTATTCCTAGATTAACTTCCTCTACATCCTCTTTTTTTATTGGTGCTGGCTTCCTGTCAGTTTTATCATCTCTATCAAAAATCTTTTAAAAGCCACTAAGCCTCTCAAATTTTTTTATTTTTCAATTTTACCACTTCTTTCCCAACAAAAAATAATATTGTTGTTGTCTATTTTTTCAACATAAGCATACAATTCTATTGCTTGGGACTCATATTGATGAACACAATGCAGATATTTTAATGGGTTAGAATCATATTAAAAAACTTTCCAATTGCATTTGTTATCAGGAATAGAAGGTCTAGTTTTGATTTCAACCTTAGAGATGCAAATTAAAGTTATATCATATTGCTTTAAGGAAACATTTTCTAGAAATTCAATCTTATATTATTTGATCTGTCAACCCAATCTATTGAAAAATAATCAAATAATTCAATTGAGTCCCATACCACCATTTTATACTGCTTGATTCTTTTATTCTTCTAGGAATATTTAGATCTCACTCGCAAAACTGTCAACTCTGAGTCCCCACACACACTGAGCATCTTAATTCCATGTTTGATGGCTAAGTTTAAATCCAATAGAAGAGCTTCATATTCAACCATGCTTTGTGTGCACTCAAATGACAACAAGAATGAATACTTGAATATCTTTCCAGTGGGTGAAATGAGTACAATCCCAACTTCATTTCCTTCCTTGATGGATGCTCCATCAAAAAATATTTTCCATACTTCATATTGGTTTTACTGAGCATGTATACTGATCAGATCAATGTTTTTCAACTCTGGTCGTGTAAGTTGAACTGAAAAACTTCCCAAATCAGTGTCACAAAAAAATGCCATTTGGTTTGGATTGACAACTTCAATAATATATGATGACTTGGGCTCTCTATCAAATTTGACTTCCTTACCGTTTATTGGTATTTTGCATATGATAAATATAGTTGGACATTACCTCCTACTAAGATGATCCATTGTTTAGAAAGGAGAATCCCATAATTAGGGGCAACATCAACTACATTGATATCTATCTTGTATGTAGCTTTTGAACAAACAACTATTTTGATTTCTACATCCTTCATATTTCCAACCACCAAGACATATATATTATCCATAGCATAGAATTTCCCATAAGTAGTGTCTACCAATAGTTCAAGCTCTTTCATGAACTCAAAGGGAATTATATTGATAGCTGCTCTTGAGTCTATCATACAATTTTTTTACCATTTTGTTGTTTATCAGAAAGATCTTGTAAAATGGGTCAATTTGATATGGGTTTTTAGTCAATGTTGTTCCCAAATACATCTCTTTGACTCTTTCATCCTTAGTGCATGTTTCATTTCCTTTACCATTTAGGCCTTGAATTTGGTTTCTAGAAACACTTGAGAGAAGTGATATAACACTATCTCTATAATCTGAGAAATTCATCATTTCTAATAGTTGTACAGAGAATTTCATTTGTGACGGTGAATTAGTAATATCAAAACATGGGGCTATGTTCATATGCATAGGTTTGACTAGCTCAACCTTTTTAGGTACATAATCTCTTGAAGTTTTGTTCATCTTGTTACTATTAGATTTTTGTTGGGTAGGTGTTGCATTGTACTGGTTAGTGTTTGTAGTGATGTGTTCCTTCTATTTATGGTTATTTTCCTTTCTAAATAAGCTCATAGTTTTGCCTTGGTCTAGATTCACTATCCTATTTCTGAGGCCATACTTGCTTCTTTCTTGTGCTACTGCTGCAATAATAAGGGCATTAATATCTTCCTTTGAAGGTATTCTCAACCTAATTTCATCTAGAGTAGAATTTATTAGCATACTATCTTCTTCATAATCTGAAAATATTTCATGTGTGTAGTATTGTTGATCCCTTCAAGAATTGATGTCACATTCACACCCGTCTTATGAGGAGTCATAATCATCACTTCCACCAAAACAAATCATAGATAACATTTTTGTCAATTAGGATTGTGCCTATATCATGATGCAGATCTAGTTATCCTATTGAAACATGGAAACACTCTTAGGCTATGGGTATCCTATGGTGAGAGAGAAAGAGAATCTTCTAGATTACAAGGCCATTTCCTTAATGGTACTCACCTATACTAAATTTGAACGAGGAAAGGGATAGAAATAGTTGATTATGAAACTAAAAAACTAAAACTAAAGGGTGATGCACCCGATAAATAAGGTAACTTGCAGCTGATAAACTTCGCCAAAACCCTCTAAAAGACACCAAAGCATTCACAACTTCAATCAGACATGCTATGCAATAATGTTTCTTATGATATATCCTGGTACTATCATGCCTCAAAAGGAAAATAATAATGCTTTAGATCAATTTTCTGCACAACAATGGAGGACACAATCACAGACCTGCATTAAAAATATCAAATCTTGCATTTCACAATAAAAGAGTTTGATAAAACTAAGGTTAATCACAACACTTTATCAAATGCCCACAATACTGCTCAACACATGAATAACTGGGGAGGAATTTGAATCTCTATAAAAATGATGATGAAAACCTACTACAATGTGCTCTATACAATCTGCCAAAATTTGCAATGTGGAAAAAGCTGGCCAAAAGAGAGAACCCCTAAAAAATGAGCTCAAAATACAAGATATAGACTCAGAATGGAAAAGGGTCAGATATAAGAGAAAATTTAAGAGAAAGAGGGGTCAAACTTCAGGAAACATGCAGTTGACCACCTCAAAACTCTCCTAGACCCAAGTCTAACTCATGTAGCACTCCAAATCCATCACAACTGCCTCATAACTTCCCAAAATAATGCAAAAACTCTACAGTCAGATGCAACTGAAAATCCCTCCAAAATAGGGGTGCAACTGAAGCCCAACTGCTTGTATGACCTTGTCAACAGAAAATGAACTCAAAATGCACTCAAAAGCCCTCTAAACAACTCCAAAAATTGAAAAAAAAAAACTCTCTGGATGCCCACCAAGTGCTGAAAAATAAAAATACCCTCCTTGGCCTATGAAAACTCCTCCATACAAATTAAAGCCCTCAAAACTCCATCTAAACTGCTCATAGCTAGAACTGGAAATCTGCATGTAACCGCTCTCCTATTTTTGCATTTCCAAAAATAATATTAATTTGAATGTTTACAACTCACACTCTATTAATATTTTAAGAAAGGCTCCATGCAAAACATAGTGGACACACTCTCTCCAATTTATCATTCCTAGACCTGCAAAGAAAAACATAAACTCCAAGTCAATATAACCCCTTCAAAAAATAGCCTTTTGTTTTTTTATTATTGCATCTCTTTTTATTTAATTTTTTTAAATATTTATCAAATAGTTAGCATGCACTATTTAATAAACATCAAAATGATATATTGATGCGAAATATAAAACAGTAATCCACTTAAGCATTAGGCATAAAGCCTTGGATAATAACCCTGGGTTTACTGTAATAATCACCTGTACAACCACAGTGAAGTTAGGTTTTAAAAAATAAACCTAAACATACTCGACCCAAAATTGTGCTTCCATTTTTCACCTAAATTTTTACTTCCTTGAGCTCTGGCCGCCATACTTAGGTTTTTTGACCGTGGTTTGATGCAGGTTTTCAGGCTCTATAGGTACCAAACTCACGCAAACATGTCGAGCTTCACTATCTTTTATCTCTGTGTTACTCCTCTGTGTATGTTTATGAGGGTTTTTATTTTCTTTCTTTTGTGCTCGCTTCTTTTTTCATGGAGGTCGTGCCTTCTCTATGGTGAGTTACTTCCTATACACAATGATATTTCATAAAAAAATACTTAAAACCCTCTCCTGTATCATGACAATGACCTTCCTGGCCTACACCTTTTGTCATTGTGTTATTCTCTGATAATTATTTGTCAAAATATGGAAATGATTGGGGTTTCATCACACATTATTGTTCCTATGCAGACTGTGGCATATTTCTTTCTCTCTTTGTATTTTGTGGGCTTCCATCTCATGATTGTGCCTCTTATATGACCCGAGCTTTGTGTATTGCTTGAATGAGGGTTACAACTGCTACTATTCATGCCATGACTATGTTTTAGGAGATTTCTTTTTGGTATGGGTCGTGATTGGTAGATGTGAACCTTCTGCTCCTTTTGATAAAACCATGGCTGCTCTTAATTACTCTTAGATATATGCATGTTTATGATAGCTCAATACATTGTTTATATCCGAAACAAGGGTTTCCTTGTCATTAAAAACACTATGTAACTGGTCGTGGAATTATATTCTAGTCTTGTGCATATCGGTGTACCATATTTACATTCCTGATATGCTAACATGGACAAACAGTTACAAGAGAGGGTTCAAGATTACCCTACTTCTACTCTTGACTTCTGTACCTTCATTTAATTTCTCTTTTGTGCAATATTTTGAGAGCTCTCCACGACTTGTGTGGGCATTTAATTTCTTCTTTGTATCTTCAGATTACACTGTATCTTTGTATTCTTTCTTGAAAAGAAAATAAACACATGTTTTCAGCTCTACTATTTCTTTATCACAAGAAATAAAATATTGTAATGATTATCTGCATTTGTAAAGAATGATATTCTTGGATCTGTATACCTGTTCTCTCAATTGTACTTTCTATAAATACATGATCACTAAAATTTACATCTTTAGGACAACACATTGCATGATTTTAGTAATTTTTTTTCCCTTGTAACAAAAAAATGATCAAAGTATTTAGGCGAGGTACAATTATCACTTAAGCAACCTGAATCAACTCAACAATTTGAGCATGTAGTAAAAATTGTAAACTAGCATATTTATTGTCTGGTCTTGATTGTATCCTTCATATTCTGTTCTTTCCTCTTGCAATCTCTATGCCTCACCACATTGTGATGGGGAATGGGGCAGATTACAAGACACACACCATGTATTTTCCTCCACCATGTGATTTCCATGTTTGTGATTTCCATGTTTCTTGAGTCTGTTGGGTAGATTTCTATTAAAATCAACCCTTTGGCTTGTCCTTCTAATTTCCCATCCTCCCGTTTTGTGTTGTAAGGCATGTTGTGTAGCCTTGGCCTATCATTTTTGTGAAACTAAGGTTTTCCATTTTTCCCAATTTTATGTGATAGGTCTTTCAGATCATTCATGACTTTTTCAAGCTTTCTTTCTCCTTAGGTTGCTTGTTTTGTGTTTTGGGGTTTTGAAATAACTTGAGATCATCTCTTCTTCCAACTTTACTAGAATCATACCTATTATTCTTAATATTTTGGGCATCTTTATATGCTTCTATCAAAGTAGGAGGATTTTTAATCCTTAATTCATACCCCGTCTTAGGGTCTTAGGGTCTTAGGGTCAAAAGCATTAATGTAGAATACCAAACATATTGTGTTTGTAGAATACCAAACATATTGTGTTTGTAGGCTTGAGGTGTGAAGAAATTTTGATAAACGATTTTGTGAATTTTATATTAAAGCTAGCTACTGATTCATTTTATTCTTTTTTGAATGTTTGTGAGATCATGTAGAGAAAATTTTGGATTTGTGTGATCTTTATATTTTTCAAGGAACATTCTTTAAAATTCATCCCAACAATTGATTAAGGCATTTGGAAATTTTTTATACCTATTCCTTGCATCCTCTGTGAGGGATTGCATAAATAGTTGGAAAAAAATCCTCATGTTCAACATTGAAATTGTTCATTACATTCTCAAAGGCCTTAACATGGCTTTCCCCTGTCATGACATTATTTCTAGTGAGCTTAGGGATAGAATTTCTTAGTTCATTGGTTATGTCACGAGGGTAACCCTATATTCCTATGAAGTCCAATTGCATGTATATATCTACATTCATAGGGCCTTTTGAAAATATATTATGCCTTTGATGTTGTTGATAATACATTTGATGATGTTGATCTTGTGGACCATACTAGTAGTGTTGATAGTTTTGGTTCACACTATTATATTGATAGTTATGTGGGGGTATTTGTGAGTAGTACTGCTGGTGTTTTACATGCGGAACTTTCTAGTACTAATAATTATATAGAGTATGTGGGGGGTTTTGTTAATGTTTCTAGTATCCATTTTTCATTGTATTCCTATTGTATCCACCATATGGATAATTGTGTTGGTATTGGGGTCTATTAACACCAGATTTGTAACCATGGTTATAATTACCCATCTCTCATGCAGACGAATCATGTGTTGTATATATAGGTGGTTGAAGTGTCTCATTGGACGTATTTGGCACATTTATTTGGGTAGACACTACTTCATTTTGATTAAGGTTATGAAGGTTATTTGCAGGTGAATGTTGGGATTTAGAAGTTGTATTGGCTTGTGCTATATATGTTTCATGTTATTGTTCATATGCTCCTCTTGTGAATTAGCTATACCTAACTCGAATATAATATTCAATGCTTCTTGGGCTAGTTCTTCATTTTATTTTATCATTTTTAATTTACCAATTGTAACAATTAAATCTTGAACTTGGTCTTGTAACTGTTTCTCAATACGTCCAATTTGTTGATTTGATTTAGGCAATCTTGTTTGTGTCTCCTTGGTGCCCTTAGAGGAATAGAGAAACCAAGAGGAGTATTCAATTCTTTATGTGGGCTAGAATTTTACAAGAGAGCTCCCTGACGGTTCTGAAACCTTCTTTCATTATAAGCTTTGGCAGAATGGGTTAGGATCATCTCATCCTATATTACTTTTTGAGTATCTTACATTCACCTCTTATAAGAAAGCCATTTTTATCATTAAAAAACTTGAATTGTCCATCCTTTTGGTTTGGAAATATCCTTTCTTTCTCTAGCCCCATTGGATTTTCTTGATCTTGAGGTTTTTTACTATTCTGTTTAGCTCTAGTTATTTTATGATTTAACTCCAAAGTTTCAATGGGATGTCCTTGTCTTAGCAAGATTCTACCAAACATACAAGCTTGAGACTTTGAGAATTTCAATCTTAGGAGTTTGTCACTAGTTTTCAACGCAATCAAATTATTTCATTCTCATTCATATATTTATTTTGTCTTTTGTCGGAGCCAACACCTCTCTTTCAAGAGGAATGAGCATTTTTCTTATTTGAGTTCTTTCTACAAGTGGAGTCACTTTTTCTTTCAATCTTCCCTAGCGGAGTCACCAATATGTTGGTTATCAAAACTATAAGTTTTTGAGTTCTAAGAATAGGCCAAGTTCTATGATCAAGCCTAACAATTAATTTTGGTCAATGAATGGAATGAACCTATTTGTGGTTACAATTCCCTGCACTTTTGGTTCTGTTAATGCCTAGGCGGGTTTACCTTTTATTATATGAAAGAAAATTAGTGGAGTATAGTACAGTGGTTGTGTTTATATATAGATACAACTTTGGCCTTCTAAGGAGTCTATAAATTCCTAATCTTATAAAAAAATTGTAAAATGATTTGTGAGATATCTAGATGGGATCGATGCTTTATTACTATTGGGTAAGAAGTGAAATGATGCTTATCCTATTTATATAATACTTTTTCTAGACAATTTTTAAATACACACCTAATATGAACCTGCCAATTATATCTTCTTTATTGTTCAAAACACTTTGCTATCATTTATGACATCAAATGAACATATCTTTGAAAGAATTATCTAGATAACCACACAAAGATTAACTTAATTCACCCTTGATGAATAAATCAATTAAAACATAGCACAGAGTTGAACATAAAATGCATAAGATAACAATGGTTACTTTAACCATACAATAAGTAAAGAACATAATTTAAAGCATGCACTAATGTTATTTGCATGATAGTAGCAAGGACTTTGTATTTACTGAAATAAAGTATTGTAGAAGATATAAAAGCTATAAAAATGTCTTGCTTGTCCTTAAAATTATAATCTCTCATGACATCTTTTGAAAATAAAAAATAGTTCCTTATATAAGGAAGGACCACCCTAATGGAAATAAATGTCCCTTGATGTAAATATACATCTTAATTATATTGTAACAATAACAAATATCTAACTCCTTAGAAGAAACATATTAATAGCTCCTATGTGCTCAATGTAGTCTTGTTCTTTGAAGCTATCTATGTTAGTGACAAGGTGTATAATAGTGTATTTTGTCCTGTAGAATTTATCTGTGGTGATCTTCATGTTATGCATTACATTATTGTCATTATTGATATAATCAAAAGCTTGAGGAAGCTCCTTTTCCAATGCCTCTCTCCATTGTTTCAAAGAAATTAGTGATCCATCATCATTATTCAGAATGACTGGGAGTTCCCCTATGTATTCCTTATCTAGGCGGTCCATGTCCTCTACAAGATCTTCTTAAAATTCATGATGCTTCTTGAGGAAATTTTTAACTTTCTTGTAATCATCCTGGGACAGTTAATTTTTGAGCTTTATCTCATCATTTTTTTCATTAATTTTATCCCCAAGTCAAGTATGATCTTTGAGAGCTCTACGTATACCTGCATACTTGTGCTCCATAAGTTTTCATAGTATGCCATCATTTATTTGAACCTATATTTAGTTAGCTCATACATCAAATCACATACAAACTCCTTAGTATATTGGTTTCTTTCTTCCAACATCTTTTTAGATTTCAGTGATCTCAACCTCCAATAGGTTTTTATCCTGTAGAGCTAAACCTACTCTTTATTAATGTTCCTATGAAGGTTCTTCTTCTTCATAGGAATATTTATCCTTTTCTTGCAACAATTTCTTTTCTTGTTTTGATCTTTCATATTTGGCTTTATAAGCTTCTCTTTCTTGAACCAACTATTCAATCTATGCTTTGTTAAACTTTGCAACATTAAGGTTTAGGTTTGCAATATTCAAATGATTTGTCTCCCCAACTCTTTGTACCATGATATGGAAAAAAAATTTATCACTTTCTACGAGAGTAGTCCTTTTATCCTTTGGGTATAATGCCCATTGCAACAATATCTTATTTTACAGGTCATAACCTGAACCGATTTATATTCTATCCACATCTTCAGGTAACAATTTCTTTGGTGTGTCCTAATTTTTTACAAATCCATTGAAAACAACATCTGAACTCATATTCCATCTAGGAAAAATAACAATACCTGCATCTTGCAACAATTGCCTCCCTCTTTCAGGGTTCATATTTCTCATCTCTGCCTCCACATCAACTTGTAGCTTTTTAGCAGGTCATCTTCATTAACTTGGGTGATTTCACTCACCCTTTGTCTCAACAATCTTCCTTTGTACTTATATAAAAATATTTTAAACTCAGTAGTTTAGACAAATTCTCTGTCAAAAACACAATTTTTACAAGCCACTTGCCTTACATAATGAATTTCATCGAGTAGAGATGGTCCCACTATAATTTCTCTAACATGATTAGTGTTAGGGATTACTTCTAAGGTATGATCAAACCAAGTATCAATCTCTTCTCGCACATAAATGTCTTCATTGTCATATCCTATTATGGGGGTTGGTTGTGAAGATAAATGCATAAGAGAAGCTATGGCTCAATTACCTCTTCTCCTAGGCGCTTGAGGCCCTTTTATGAATACATATGATAGAGCACCATCTGTTACTTCCTTTATATGATATCATCTCATTTTCTCTGACAACAGGATCTTCAATACTTGAAAAAATTCAAATCATATAGGTTATGGAATCTTCTCAATTCTTTAGCCTTGTTGACCCTGTCAAAGTCATGCAATTTTTTAATAGCCTCTAGATATTCTAAATTCCTTACGATGTCATCTTGTACTAGTGACACATGCTCATATGAGTACAATTTTGGGAAGCTTTGGCCTGGCTAATGAAACCATCAGGATCAAAGTTCCTCCTAGGTTCATCTTGTGACAGGTTGTAATGAGCCAATTTGGCATCAACAAGGTCATAATCCTTAGTACTTAACACTATAAACTCTGCAAAGCATAAGGATTATGGAATGAGAGATTGTTTCCCATATGAATTAAGATGCATAAATTTGGAAGAAGCTAATTGTTTGATGATTTCTAATATGCAATCAAATTAGGAATTATTCTAGGAAGGATATAACGGATGCCTTCAAACCTATAAATCCTTATCTATTTGTAATCCTTGAAGGCTTACTAGTCTCCCCAATTGTGATCTACTATATGCCTTTCATCATGATATTTTAGCCTCAGGAACTATTTAATCTTTGGGTAAGTGTGTGACCATATGAATGGCCAAGGAATTTACTTAATGGATTGACAAAATACTCTTCACAATTTAAATATTGAAACCAAGGAAATGTTCTATCCCAAAGGGGTGTCCATAGTTTCACTGGATTTCTAAATCTTTATTTATCATAGTTCACGACCTTTAGGTCATCAATCCACAAGCCTATTTCCTCGCTAACATATAGGAACATATGTAGCAACAATGAATAGTGCTTCAAGTACACATTGTCTGGGTTTTTTTCAACATCTCCCATCCATGGTTAATCTAATATGCTAGATACATATGATAATAAAAGGATCAATAATATTGTGTTTGGATGTCTACAACCAACAACATTGTTGTGATGTCCATGAGAGGGGGAACCTCTATGACCAATACTTGGCATGTTGCATAATATGCATGCTTAAGATAATCCTCAACCAAGTTAAAATCATTTGGGGCATCATTGACATCAATACTCTAAGTTCCTTATCATCCCTTAGTCTATGAATAGGTAACCTCCACCTCTTATATATTTTCCAATCCATAATATTCATTCTTCAATTCACTCACAATAATTGGCTAATCATGGTCTGTGTCTAAGTCGAATAATCAAGAGATGTAATCCCTGGTTATTGGAAACAATGGTTCTCTATGGGAAACATAAATAATTTTTCTTTTAGGATCATATTTTTTTACAATTTCTATCATTAGGTCTACATTTACAAAGACATTTGGGACTAGCAATTTTCCTAGATTATACATCCATGGATTTCATATTGGTTCCACTTTGAATCATCTTATGTAGAGGTATATAAATAAATCATAGCGAAATCAAATATCTCTTCAATGAATGTTTTGTTTTTTCTTGACTTCATCGATGAGATAATGATTTGTTTTATCTTGTGAAGGAGACCCCCCTCCTCCTGAATCTTTTCCATCTGATGAGAATGCTGAGGATACCGATCATTTCATCGAAGTGGTTAATGCTAAGAATAAAATAAAAGCCATGGACAAAAACTCCCTATCGAGCAATAGTAAAACGAAGAATATTGAGATGTCGGAGTGTTTTAACAGATTATACAAGAACCATAAACCTCCATCCAAATAATTCATGATGATGCACATACATAGTTGGAATGTGAGAGGAATGGAAATTTTGGATAGAAAATATGCAGTTAGAAGATGGGGCAACAATTTGAAAAATAAAGACATTATTTTCCTTCAAGAAATTAAAGTTGTGGGCTTCCAAGCATATACTATACTAAAAATTTTATGGGATAAAGCCATGCGTTTCCATTCTGATCATGTTAGAGGTAAAGGTGGAAATTTTATCCTCATTGTCCCTAATTGGGTTGATAAAATTGTTGAGCATGGTAGATCCCCGTGTCAAAGAGCTTTGTGGGTAACATTCAATACTAATAATAGACTCATCGACATATGCAATGTTTATGCAGCCAATGATTACAAAGAAAGGGCTAGTTTGTGGGATTGGTGTACTTCCACCTTACCTACCGCCCATTGGATTTTTGGGGGAGATTTTAACATGGTGGAACACAACAGTGATAAACAAGGAGTATTGAAACATTGTTGGAAAGGGAATGAGTTCTTTTTCTGGCAAATGTTTATTAGAAAATTCAGCTTGAAAGACCCACTAGAAGAAAAAAATGACATATTCTAATATATGATTTACATGGTGTAATAATCAAAGTGGAAACAAAGAGTATATTGTAGACTTGATAGATTCTATGGTGATTCCTCCTCCTTTTCATTTCAATCACTTGATGGGAACTCTCGAGTTATTGTCATGCCTACATCCATATCTTACCACTCTCCCATTTCTGCTTCTATGCTTTTGGATGCTAAGTCTATTTCCTCTGTGAGAACCTCAAAGAATAGTCTCTTCAAATTGAATGTTTCCCTTCTTTATGATGTAGACAACATGGAGGTCATCAAGATGGCCACTTATCTCTCCAAACTTTGCAATCTGAATCTTCAACCCAGTGAACAATGGAACTCCCTTATCAAAACCTGACGTCGGATGTTTCAGTTAATTGGAAAGAAGTATGCAATGGAAAAAAATAGAGAAGAAACTTTCCTCCAATCTGAATTGAATGATATTGAAAAATAAATTCAATCTAGATGTGGTGACCCTAAACTAGAACGTGACTTGATTAAGATTAAACATCATCTCATGAAGTTCTAAAGATATAAGATTAAAGGTCAGAAAGTTAGAGCCAAAATGAATTGGATTCATTAGGGGGATATGGATCCAAATATTTTTTGAATATTATCAGGTCCAAAAACAAAAGGGAATTGATAGAAGAGATTCAAGTTAACTCTATAAAAACCAAAGACCCTGATGCAATTAAGGAGGCATTCTTCAAGTTTTATAGTCACCTTTCCTCATCTGAACATGGTGAGGGAACCCAAGAGGCATTAGAAAGATTTCTCAAGTTAATTCTAAATTTTTTTTTGTCTCAAGAGACTAATATGTTGGAAAAAAATATTACATTAGAGGAGATACATGTTGTCATTGGTTCTCTTGCTAATGGTAAGTCTCTTTAACTTGATGGTCTTCTTGCAAAATTCTATAAGAAGAACAAGGAGTGGATTGGATGTGAGTTGATGTAACTTTATGAAGATGTGTTTGATAGAGGATCATTGGATGAGAACATCAGCAGAGGTGTCATTAAGTTACTTCCTAAATCTGGAGACAAATCCCTTGTCAAAAACTAGAGACCTATTACATTGTTGAATATGTCCTACACAATTATTGCCAAGGTGTTAGCTAGAAGAATTACAGACTTGTTAAAAAACTTTATTTCAGTCACACAAACTAGATTTATTCAAGGGAGATATATCCTAGATAATCTCATCACTAGCTGGGATGCTATGCACTTGGCCAGGTTTGATGGTCAAAATGTTGCTATGGTATTGCTTGATTTTGAAAAGATCTATGACAGAGCGGAGAGGCCCTTTATCATTGGTATGCTTCATGCATTTGGGTTCCCAGAGTACTTCTGCAAGTGGATTATGATCCTCTTTATTGATTCCTCAATAATGATTGATGTTAATGGTGACCTCTCTGACCGTATCCCCCTCCAAAGGTCCATCAGACGGGGTTGCCCCATTGCCCCATCCCTTTTTGTTATAGCTGCTAATGTCTTGCATTATATCCTTCGGGTTGACAACCTTGGCCCTCCAGTCAAGGGTATATCTCTCACCAACTCTGATGAACTTGTCAATGCTCAATTTGTAGATGACACCTCTCTCTTGCTCAAACTTTCTGAGGAAAACTTCAATAATGCATTAAAAAGACTACAATTCTTTTGTCTAGCCTCTGATGCTAAGGTGCCCCCCCCACAAATCCACTATGTTGGGTTGGTCAGATATGCCCCTAGTTGGGTGGCCTCTTGTGGATGGCAGTGGGTTGGTCCTCAAGTATTGTTATATAGTTGGGGATCCCATTTTCTATTGAACCCCGCACTAGTGACATGTGGGCATGGATTCTTGAGAAGATGACTAAGAAACATCTAAAATAGCAGACTAAATCACTGTCTCTTGCTGGGAGGGTGCAAGTGGCTCAAAAAGTATTTTCCTCTCATCACATCTATTTTGCATCTACATGGCTATTTTCCAACTATCAAGTGAATATGCTAGAAAAAATCCTTAGCGATTTCTTATTGTCTGATGGGCTTGGCAACAAGAAGAGACATTGTGTTAGCTAAGATTGGTGTTGTAGGCCTAAAATGTATGGAGGCCTTGGCCTGAAGGATATAAAGGCACAAGGTATTGTTGTGGCATCTAAATAGATCTACAAGGATCTCCAAGGTAACGAGCTATGAAAAGTTCTCATTGGAAACAATATTGAGAGATCTATTATTAAAAATGGAAAATAGTGGAAAGACATCCCCTTGTATGACATCATCATGGGTGATTTCAAGATGAATTTTTTTGGTTCTTTCATCTTCACGTCCTTCTAGAAGGCTTGGTCTCAGGTAAGGGGTTTTATCTCCTCCTGAGGTATTTTTGGAAGCCAACCTAGATATTCTTTTGTTAATAGGTCAATCTGGTGGGGACTATACTTTAATAATAAACCATTAGCATTAATTCGAAGTTGCTCTGCAAAAATATGAAATCCCAAAGGTATTTCCCATATTGGTGATCTATTGGTTGATGGTCAGTTAGGGACATGGGAGGAGATTTCTCTTAAGTATAATATATAACTATCTCAAAAAATAACTTATACCTTGATTTCTAAGGCAGTCAATGGAGCCTCGATGGGGAAAACTATGGATGTTACTGATTTTCTTAAGAAGTGTAAATGGAATGATGACACTCTGTTATTGGATACCTCTACTAAATAGATTTATGGTTTTCTTAAAAAATATTCTTCTATTTTCAATCAGGTGACTCGGAGCTGGGGTTTCGATTGTCCCTTTTCAGATTGGCAAATTTTCTTCTATTTCTTTTGGCTTGTCCCCTCTGAACCTAAAAAGGTCTATTTAAAATGGATGTTACTTCTTAAAAAATTTGTTGTGGGTAAATTGCAATCCTCTGTGGGTATCAAGTCTTATATGTGTGGCCTATGTAATGTGGTTGAAAGTTTTGAACATCTTTTCTTTGAATGTGTTTATGCTCGCAAAGTATGTGCAATTTTTCTTGGCTCCCCTATTGTGTAGAATGTCAAACATGGACTGTCTTGGTGTGAAATTCTTGTTGGTTACGTGGACTCTTTTGAATCCATACTTACTAGATTTTGGTCCAGTCTTACTTGTGAGATACTATGGTTACTTTGGAAAGATAAAAATAGGGAGATTTTTCAAATGGAGAAAAGAAGGCCTACTGAGTTTTATCTTAAACTCATACACTTCTCAATTATGTCACACGTTTCAATGGTCTTGGAGATTCCCAAGAGGAGGTTCATGGTGATGGCTCAAGAAGGGTCTCTGCTTATCTTCAAGGATTATGTCTGAGCTTCACATTACATCAACTCTTTCCAGAAATTTTTGATCTCAGGAGAAATTGAGGAACTGAATCAGCCAGTTAATAATTATAAAATTGACTTCCATAAAATGAATGATAATGTAGGTACCCAAGGAATTGATAATGAAGATATATAGGAAATGGATGATGATACATAGGAAAGTGGCAATGACCATGCTTGGGTGAACCCCCTCTCGGAGAACATGAGACACCTTCTTCTGTTGAGGTTGTGGTGGCTGACTATTCTGGACAACTTCTAGAACAAGGAGATGGATGTGAGTAAACAATCTAGATCTATATTTTGGCAAAAGTTCAAGTTTTAATTACAACAAACCAAGTATTACATGTAAAGATCATAGAAGGTAGAAGAAACACATGTAATTGTAATTAATATTGCCCCCCCCCGCCCCCCAATCTCAAGTAATTGTATAAATCAATGAGGGTGCATAATGTTGCAGGTCCTCTAGGCTGATACTTGATTGCACTTTCTAGTTTGATACTCTGATATATTATTCAATGCCAAATCTTGGCTGAATTCTACCAAATTGTATATCATTTTGATAAACTATATTAATAGAAAAAAAATCCACATTTGGCTTCGTTGAGACATGGAAACGTCTCCTTGATAGATTATTTTGAATTCAAATTTGCTGCAAAGTTTGAAGCATTTTATTATACTTCAATATCTGATATTTTATGTCAGGAAACATGTTGTATTATGATGTCTGAGAAGATATAGACTCTAAGTTTAGTGATTCACATGGGCAATAGTGGGAAATTATACATTTTTATGGATAGTAGTGGGAAAATTATGAGGTTAGTATGAACAATATTGGGAAAATTATGAGGTTAGTATGAACAATAGTGGGAAAATTTATAAGTCTTGGGAGGAAATGTGAAGAAAATCTATCTCATTTTATGAGGTTCTAACACCTCCTAAGAACTGATACCAGTGCATGACAATGTGTATCTCAAGATAGATTTCAGTATCTTGAGGTAAATGCACCCCAACTTTAAGCTATGCCTCCTCCATTGCATCATTTAGGTCATCTAAAAATACTCTTTGATCATTTTCTCGCTCAATTGTAACATTGTATTATTATCCTTACCTAATTCAAGGAGAGACACTACAAAGCAAGAGGACACATCTATGTTAACTTTGTATTTAGTTTTCAAAACCAGAAACTTATCTTCCATGATCCATTTTACTGCTTGTATGTCAATTTCAAAAATGGATCTATGATGGACGTCTAAAATTGTTCCTAAAAATGTCATTCGCCTCAAATTTTTTGTCATCCTAATTGACATGTCCATGACTAAATTTTTTGCCAAATGCAAATAGGAAACTCTAGCTAGTTTTACTTGGTTTGACAAATGAAACCCTGAGAATTTAAAGTCAAAATGCATTAAACTCACATGAGTGTAATCGAACACAAAATATTCTTGCATTAATTTAGTTGCTTCAATTTAGTAAATTATTACAAAATCAAACATGTATTAAACATAATTTTTTAAAACTTTAAGCCATAGTAAGCCAACTACGAGGATTGTTAATTTGTACGAATTATCATAAATGACATGAGACTGCCTAGATCAAATCTCAATCAAATTAATTAATTGAGACACATGTCACATTTATATTGTATTGTTGAAGGATTTGATATCACAAATTTATGGAAGCAATACCAATACCACCCTCAAAGTAGCGATGTTGAAAAATCACTTGATGTTATTGCTATTTACTTGATGTAGATTTGAGACTATATTTGATGTGATTGTTGAATTTGTGATAAGATTAGATAATATTTAAAATTTAATTTTCATGGACTATTAGATGATAGTATATCAACTTGACACTATTTTTTACTTGTGATAAAAAATAAAAAATATTAAAATTTTATATTTACATGTGCAAATCCCATCATCAGATGATCAAATATCAATGATTTAAGCTCAATACCAAGGAAAGGCTCCATCAAACCAAATTTCCTACATAGAGTTGTCATATTTGAGACAAGTGACACCTTTCTATTGCCTAGTGCCTCTACTAGTTCTATGTTTTAATTCATCATTGACTTGCTATTGGTCGTCATCAATTGCCTAATTTGCATCCTAAGTATCTTTGCTTGTCGTGGTGATTAACTCTTCAACTTAGGATTCCCAACATGTTATTGGATGTATATGTCTTTAATTTTTCATGCTTTAACTTGTTTAAGCTAAGGTCTAAGGCTTAGTAAGAATGTAGACACATGTCACCATTTAATGTTTTTTTCAAGTTTACAATTGTTAGAACGTAGCCTTCAGTGGAAGCATGTTATAGGTCAGTTTCTAGTGAAGATGATCGAATGGACAACATGAGCTTGCATTCCTCAGATTTGTCAAACTTGTTATACCCACGACATTGCATAGACCATTTGATCTAGACTAGAACTCGGTTGGCCAACACAAGTATAAATCTCACCTTTGACTAGAGTGCAAGCCCATAGTATCACAACTGTTAGTACCTAATGAGGGATGTGCCTTTGCAAAATGATCACAATGTCTAGTCCCATTTGTCAAGAAAAGAATGAAATTTTTAACATGCAGCCTCACTGTGTCAAAGGGTTGAAAATATGCATCACCAATGTTGGCCGAAGATTGTGAAGGAAGAGGTTCTTGACCGTAGAAAGAAAACTTGAATGAAGAAAAATAAAAAATGGTTGAATAAATGGAAAATTAAACTAAATGAGTGTCATAATACAAATGAGGATATAAAAATTTTGTCACAGAGAAGTTTCAGAGTGCCATATGGTCTAATAAAATTGGTAAAAAAAGGGCTTACTACATTCAAGAGTTCAACCCAACCAGGGAGCATGGAGTGAAAGTGTATTTAGGGGCTTCAATTAAAGGGAAAACAAGGTTGTTAGTGGCATAGTTGAGGACGGGATCACGTCATCTCAGGTGCAATACGGGTAGATGGAAGAGGCCCAAAGAGGCTTGGGAGGAGAGAAATTGCATGTTCTATAGGATGGGCACTATCAAAACTGAATATAAATTTCTCACTGAATGCACAACTTATGATGATATTCGTGCTCAACATGATATCATCTCGAAGACTGACGATATGCACAATTTATTTGAATAGGATAATATCAACCAAATTGCTAATTTTTTGGTCAAGATTAATTATAAAAGATCTAACATGGAAAGGAATATGGAGGTGGTTTAAGGTTGCAATATTTTTGGTCCCTTAGACTGTTCAGTCTCGTGGATGTCATTAAAATAATTCATTCAAAGAGATATGATCCATTCTTCCTTACGATGATGCACTACAATGACACATAGTCACATGCTACCAAGTTTAGAAACAAATGTATAACTCTGTTTGGGACCCACCAACCTTGTTGTTGTCTTCCTTTTTAAGTTTTGGTTAATGTCATGCCACCTTAATGTAGATCAATGACCTTAGATCATTTCATGGTTACACAAGATCAAGAAGGTTAGGAGTTGCATCCAATGTAACCACAATAAAGAAAAAAGTAAAGTAGTTAAATCCTTCTTTACTTTAGTTTGATCAATGAATCACATTAAATTCACAGTTTTGAAAGATCAAACAACCTCAAAAGGTATTTACCAAAAACTAGTGAAAAGGGATGCACCTTATAAATTTGTCCAACATTGTGATAGCATGTCACATGTCATTTTCTCCAAACAATCATACAGGTTTTGCAAGTTGTCAAAGCCAATAATGGATCCAAGTTTGCTAAGGTCTAAGGTTTGACTAGAATGAAGAAATATGCATAGGTAAATAATCAAATGTAAAAAATGTAGTTGAATTTCAGGGCAAAGCTCTATTATAACCAATTTCCAAGGTAGAGTCACTAGAACTGGGACACATGTGTTGTATCACCTTGAAAGGATTCAAAATCTATTTCTAGGAAGCTAAGTCTAGTCTAATATAGTGTTTTAATTAGTGTTATAGTAGAAAATAAAAATATTAGTCTGCCTTATGATGTATTGTAATTTATATAAAAAATATTTTATAAGGATGAACATCAAAATTTTAAAGTATTTATATCAACTGTCTCCACTGATATTGTACTCAAATATTTTGAAATTAATCAACAATATTCATTGATTTCATCTATGTCGTTTGCATGTTGTATGTTTTACTTTCAACATCCTTTTAAGGAAATGATTGAATTACTTAAAATAATATATAAGGGTCTTGGTAGGTTAAAGAAAAATAAAATTACACAAATGCACAAAATAAGTTATAACTCTTTATTGCAAATGAATTACAAAGAATAGTAACACCACAACCTTTAACAAAAAAACACCACCACCATTAATTGTATTAATAGTGAATTAAAATGTTACATGTTACATCCCTTTTTTATTATTAAGTGTTAGAAAATTCACACTCATGTATAAATGACATGTCATTTTAAAATTTGACATAATGTTATAATTGATACCAATATGCTATATATGTTATGGATTTACGAATCAATCAACAACCCTAAAATATCAGTTGTCCTGATAAAAATAAGTTTGAGGAGCTGAGAGCATACTTTTACTCTCTAAAGTCCATGGCTTAACCCTTATAGTTAATGTTTTGGTAATCTAGCTAAATGCCTTGGATAGTGTCGCAATGTCCTAGGAATGATTGTAGAATCAAGCTTAGTTCAATGGTTTTATCCTTCAGCCTAATGTTGTGATAGAAATTTTTTTGCCCATATCTTAGGACAAGATCAATCCACCAAAAAAGAATAGAATAGAACTAAAGAGTAGTTATACTGATAGCAAATTGGTAGCCACCATCTTTGGGATGGATTTACTTCATAAAAGAGGAGATGGAGTGCAAAAAGGAAACTTTTGAAAGTGTGTACTAACTTCAAATTTCCCATTTCAAGTCCTCTCTCTTACCTTATTCCACCCCTCTAATTATCTCCCAATTTTCCCATCCTAACTCTAGTTTGAATTGGTCTCTCTTTAGCTTTGAAACTACATAATCAAAGATAGGAGAATTTACCATGACCCTAACAATACAACATCATTCTTATTAATCTAATAATCTACTTATAAGAGTTGATAACAAAGATGTGAGAACACTATATTGAACAATGAAAATTAACCATCCATGGTGCCTCTATATTGGAAAATTGTATGGTTAACAAAATACTCCGTCATTTATAGGTGATGATTACATACCCAAAATATATCCTATTTTGATTCTCACAAATCCTTGAAAAGTGGAAATAAAAAAAATCAAATTTGAAAATATACAATCAACATTAGATTTAATCACATTCCACAAATTGCCAACACCACTGTCAGTTATAATTCTTATCCCTGACAAAACTAGAGAAAATCAGGTACAAGTCTACAACCTAGTTACCCATCCAAGTCCATAAAGTTGATAGATGATCACATCATCAAAATTCACACTAGCTTCATTTTAAAGTTTTTTGTACAGGAAATAATTATATGCTATAAATGTTGCACATGAAAATTATACCAACACACAAAATAAATCCTTTGTGCAAATTATTAAGAACAACACAAATTACTTAGCCATTTATTCATATTACAATTTACATACATTGAACATCAAGAAATTAGGAAAGAAAATCTAAAAATCTTAAAAGATTCATTTTGGAGTTTTCTTTGAAAAAATACATGTTTTAATACATAAAGATCCATTTTGGATAGAAAATCAAAAAATCTAAAAAGATACATTTTATACCAAAATGAGTCTTCTTCCAAAAAAATTTGAGAAATGGAATAGAGCCACAAAACTTCCACAATTGAACAAAAGCTCCATATTTCTTGTTTTAGTGGCTTCTGTTTCATTATCAGGTGTGAAGGTAGTTTTAGTGATACCAAATGTTGTACCACTAACATCTACCAATACCAAGCTACTAAAGGAGAGAAATGTGACATTAAAATTCTATAATTCCTATTTCACGACCTCTCTCCTACCTTATTTCACCTTCTCATTCTTTCCGATTCTGCCAATCCTAGATCTATGTTAAATTGGTGTCTCTTTTCTTTTGAAACTACATAACTAGAGGGGGGATAATTTATATTACCCTTAATAATATGATAGTGTCATCCTTATTAACCTCGAGAAACACTTAGCAAAAACAAGAAATGAGAATAATGCATTCAAAACTATCTTGTGGACTTAAGAATGATTTGAGTTGAACTCAACATCCCTCTTTATAGAAAAGTTCTATAGGTATTGTTAACTAATTATTTTTCCATTAAATAAAGGTGAGGACTACATATCCAAAATAGAGGTGTCTTTGAAAATTTAAAATACATGCAACCACTCTTGAAATACATGATCAACACCAGACTCTAGTCATGTACAATCAAAATAAATAATAATAAATGAGATTCATCTTTCACGAACTAATTACTGAGTAGAATGAAAAAAAATCAGGAACCGAATCAGGATTGATAGGCTCGAATAATTTCAATCAACATGATGGAACATGCAAATAAATTTTTTTCTATTCTTTATAGGAAAGAATTATATGCTATAAATATTGCACACAAAAATTATATCAACACAAAAAATAACTCTTTTCCATAAATGAATAAAAAATAATGAATTATAATATTTCATCAAATAACAAATAACAACACAACCATGTATTCATATTGTATTAACAATGAATTAAAATGTTGCATGGTACTTGAAAATACAAAAATTTGGAAAAAAAAACCTAAAATTCCCAAAAGATTCAATTTGGACCAAAATGAGTCTTCTTGCAAAATTGATACCAATATGCTACATATGTTATGAATTTGGAGATCTATCAACAACCCTGATTAAAAAAAATACCATATGGTTTTCTTGACCAAAATAAGTCTTCTTCCAAAATAATCCATGTTATAGGCATTGTCAAGATAAAATCTCTACCTAAAACAATAGAATAAGGCAATAGAGACTCTGAGAAATGAAATAGAGTTACAAGATTTCAAAGCTAAATAAAAGCTCCATATTTCTTATTTGAGTAACTTCTTGTATTTTATTATTAGGTTTAAAGTCCTTACAAGTAGTTTTAGTGATACCAAATGTAGTACCCATAATATCTATAGGTAACAAGCCACCATAAGAGAGAAATATGATATTACAGTTCTAGAACTCCTACTCTAGGGCCTTTCTCCTAACTTATTCCATCCCTCAAATTCATTCCAATTCTGCCCATCCTAACTTTAAACCAAATCAATGTCTCTTTTCCTTTGAAACTACATAGTTAGAGAGAGGAGAATTTACATTACCCACAATAATACGATGGTTTCATCCTTATTAACCTCGACAAAGACTTATCATAACTAAGAAATGAGAATAATGCATTCAAAACTAATTTATAGAATTATGAATGATTTGATTCAAACTCAACATCCCTCTTTATAGAAAAATTATACAAGCATTTTTAACTAGATAATCTATCATTAAATGAAGAAGATAGTTACACATCCAAAATGGAGGTGTCTTTGAAAATTGGAATACACACAACCATTCTCAAAATACACAATCAACATCTGACTTGAATCATGTACATGCAAGATGAAGATAATGGTTGAGTCTTAAAATCTTTGTCGTCCTAATATCCTAGCCTAAAATCTCAGTAGTTATAAATTTAATTTGATTGGCTAGGACAGTAACTGTTTCATTAAGTAATCACTTGAAGGGTTTAAAGTTGTTCGTCCACCAACCTCTTTATCCTAGAAATCAAATATTCTGATAGATTTAATTTTTCTCAAGTCTTTAATTATTTCAATTTCTAAGTTTTATTTATTTATTTTGTCAAATACTAGAGAGGATCCAATGACCAGTGAGCACATAGACATAAAATGTTTTAGACTTGTCATATCCATGAAATTGTGCAGATCGTTTGATCTAGACTAGGATCTGATTGGCTAGCTCAAGCATAGATCTCACCTTTGATTATAGTACAACCATGTAGTATCAAAACTATTAGTGCATACTCATCCATGTGCCATTGCGTGATGATGACTCATGCCTAGTCCCACTTGATAGGTAAAGAATGTAAGTTGTAGCGCATAGACTTGCAGTGGCGTAGGAGATGGGGCACATTCTTCCCTACAATGATGCACCATATGGCGATAAATGCTCGCATGATGGAAAGTGTATGAACAAATGTAGAGCTCTGATTGGTTTGAATCTTCATAGGATGTAAAATGTAACTTCACACTTTCAAGTTTTAATCTTAGTGATTAATATTTGAATTGTATCCATCCATCTCATCTCACATGAATGGTTTAAGGTCATTCATCCACAAATCCCTTTATTTCAGAAACTAAATGTTTTGGTAGGTTTAATTTTTCCTAAGCTCTAAGTCTTAAATTATTTCTATTTCAGCTCTCAGGTTCACCTTTATGTTTTGTCAACAAGGGGAGATGATGGAATAACCATTGCAAGTGAACAAATGTTGGATTTGTTAGAATTATTAGACCTATGATGTTGTGTAGACCGCTTGATCTAGACTAGGGTTTGGTTGGGTAGCTCAATCATAAATCTTACCTTTAATTGGTGCGTGGCCCTGTGGTGTCAAAACTATTAGTGTCTACTCAAACTTGTGTCAAGTTGCATGATGATGATATGTGCCTGGTTCCACTTGCTAGGTAAAAAATGAAAGATGTAGCATGCATCCCTAAGATGTTAGAAGAGATGGGCCCATTATTCCTTTTGATGTTGCACTATTGTGATGCATGGTCACACAGTCAAAAGTGTGGGAATGATTGGAGAACTCTAATTGGTGATAATCTTCATAGAAACTCTAAAGTAAATTCAAATTTTCATGATTGATTCGTAGCCATCTATCTTGCTGCAATCTAGTGGAATCAATAATCAACATTCAAATTCATAGAACTACTAGTTGTAGGTCATATTTTGAGCATGAAGTACAATAATCATGATGAAATGAATAGTATAAGACATATTTTGGGTCATTTCTCACAAATAAATACATTTTCAGAATTGTTAGAGTTTCCACAATTCATTGAAATTGCTTTTGGTTGCTAATTTAAGCTCAAAGTGAAGTTTCAAGTGAAAATAGGGTTTTTAGTCAATGTTTAAAGTAAATCTTGTCTGAAATGTAACTAAACTAATTCCTAAAATCCTTGCATTGTTGAATTTAGAATTGTAAGTAGAATTTGTTAGAGGTGGAAATCAAGTAGTCTCTTTTATAATTTGAAAACCTTGCTCATAGAGCTCAAACCCCTAGCTCATTTAGATTGAAAATGAGTAAAAGGGATGCAACTATGAGATGTGATGTTTTGATATATTTAATGTTTATGTGCTTGATTTATGATATGCATGATAATGTTACTAATATTGATTTATCTACCTTCTTGTAGTTGTTACATGTGGATGGTGTGACTTTGTGGGTCATGTGCTTAGAGATATGGTCACATCCATGTGTATTCCATGATCTTCATAGATTTCTCCTAGATTACAGTGGAGTGCATGGTAACACGAGGAATTTTTTGATCTAATAAGAGTAGAGTTGGAGATTTCACAAGAGGAGAGGGAGTGACTACAACAAGAGTTCACAAGGGGTAGGTAGAGACTACAATGCAAGTTCGCAGTGGCTAGGGAAAAGACATCAATACTTAAAGGCATCATCTAGGGGATGGAGATAAGGAGTGCCTCTAGGAGTCACTCACGATCTCAAGCACCCCATAGACATTCCTCTTTTTTATAACCACCACCACAACGAGGACCCGAGGGTTCTACTAGCCATCATCCCCTAGGGTGATGATATGTATATGATTGTACAACACATTTTGTGTTAGTGGTGATTTTGATGTATATTGTACATGTGTGTGTGTGTGTGATGTTGTTTTACACACTTCTCTAATTTTAATACAAATTTTTTTCTTATTGCTTTGATCAAAATAATGCAAACATGGTAATGAACATGTATATCTAATTTAATGCCATTATGATTGATTAATATTACCAATGTCATATTGAATAAAGTGATACATGTCTGATTTAATCAAACAAATTTAATAAGTGTTTAACTGGTTGCTAATAATGATGATGTAATGTACCTATCCTAAGTTAAATATTAATGAAATATGGCTAAAATATTTTCTAACCAAAGACAACAAGATTTAGCTAACATAGTACGTGGAATATTGAACAATATGGTAACATACGAACACAATTTCTTAATGAGAAAGAATCTACAAAGTGGAATCCAAGACAAGCTGATATTTTGTCATGATCGAAGCAATGTACACTAAAGAGAAAGAGTGCATAACTATGTAACATAACATGCTTTAATGAAGAGATATGCTAACATACAATCTAGTGAAAAAAAACAAAGGAAATGAAGGATAAGAATAATTTAGCCATAATAATTACGAAAGTGCATAGCATTAATGGGATCTTTTAGAGGCATACCTTCCACATCTACTATTTTGTAAGCACTTGAGCCATAGAATTTAGTGGAAATGTAAGGTCCGAGTCAATTTAGACTAAACTTTAATTTTCCTTGGAAGAGAATTTACATTGCATTGATTTTCATAGAGCACCAAGTCACCAACCAAAAAAGAACATTGAATAACTTTGTCTTCATAAATTTTCTACATAGTACTTTGATAACATTGAATATGTTCAAAAATATTTATGTGTTGTTCATTGAGCATTTCAAGTTGTTGAAGATGATGTTCTCTAGAAGCATTATCGTCAAGGATCCCCTTGAGAGGAATTCTCAATGAATGAATCTCTAGCTCTAATGTCATGAATATTGCATCGACACCATAAACTAGGTTATAAGGAGTAGTACCCATGGTTTTACAAATTCTATCTCAAAAATCCCATAGAGCATATATGCAAATCCTTACCATGTTTGTTGATATTTTTACGAAGGATGTTCTCAATTAACTTATTAGAATCTTTGGAATGACCAGTTTATTAAGGATATTAAGGAATATACAAACTATGTTGAATATGGTATCTCTCGAGAAACTTCTTTGCATCTTTATTCTTAAATAAAACACCATTATTAGAAATCAAAGTGGAAGGTATACCAAATCAAGAAGTAATTTTACTAGGATCATTTGTCAAATTACCTCAATGGTTGTGGATTGAAGGGGAATGACTTCAACCCACATTGTGAAGTAATTTGCAGCTGTGATGATGAAGGTATGTCCTTGAGAAGAGGGAGGAGAGATTTTACCAATGAGTTCCCCATAGAGAGAAAAGCCAAGGAGTAACTTGTGCTTTAAGCTCGTGGGAAGGATCATGAGTCAAATTTCTATGTTGCTAACACTAGTGACACTTTTTGATAGAGGTAAAAGAATATTTTTCCATAGTTTTCCAATAGTATCCCATATGGAGCAATTTTTTGACCAAAGAGTTATCGTCGAAATGCCCCTCATAATTACCTGAATGTGCTTCTTCAATGACAATTAAAGTCTTTGAAGTGTTGAGAAAACAAAGGAGAATACCATTATAATCTCTTTGATAGAGGATATTAGAAAGAATAATGTATCATGAAAAAAGCTTGCAAATCTGAGTTCTTATGTTCTTACTTGTGGGATTGGGAAAAGTACCATTGTGCATACATCGAACAATATGGGAGCACCATTCATTAGAATCTATGTTGTAACAACAAGCAATCTCACTAGAACTGTCAAAACCAATATGAGAGAGAAGATAATGATTAATAAATTGATAGTCCATGAAAGTATCTTTGAGGGATATAAGTGAAGAAATTCTTATCATTGCATCCATGAGACAATTGTCTTTTCATGGGATAGGATCTATGGTGTAAGAAGCAAATTTCTTTAACACTGATAAGACTAAGTCGTGGTATTGAGAAAGTTTAGTTTTTTTGTTTGATATGTTCCCATAACATATCTTGTTATTGATCATGAATTGCCAAAGATACAAAGGTGTTGAATCTTAATAGATAAAGCTACTTTCAATCTGTTGATAAGGGCTTCATACTCTATGATATTATTGGTGCATGAGAAATTGAGATGATACGATAGAGGAATTGACTGTCCTGAATGAGGGATTAATATAACACTGACACAAGAGCCAATTCGACATCTAGATCTATATATAGACACCCAAAAATGTCCTCGTATAAATAAATAAATACTTTATTTATTTAATTATTTTGTTAAAATTCCTCTATTAATTATATAAATATTTATTATTTATATAATTAATTCATTAGTCTCTTCCTCTATTATTTAAATTAAATATTTTTATTTATTTATCTAATTTATTAGCTTTTTCTATCCCATAATTAAATTAATATTTATTTATTTTATAATAAAAATTCCATCTTTTTTCTACTAATTATTAAATAAATACTTTAATTTATTTAATTAATTCATGATCTTTGTTTTCTCATTTCAACCAATCATTTCCACTCACATGGATCAACTCTAAATTCATAGTTGGCATGCGGAAATGTTACTTGTCTCTTCATTTGAATATTTCCGTTTTCAAGTCTCCAAACATGTCTTGATTCAATGTATCTTGTGATGAATTATCAAAAGTCACTAATCCCTACCTACCACATAATCTCATCCCTTCATTTTATTAACCTCTTAATCTCCTTTGTTCTCATCATTTCTCACTTAGTCCCTACCTACTCTCTTAATTCATTATCATCATTTTGGCACAACCTATGGTATGGTTGTCCCTTTTAACTAATCATTTACTTGTTTTAATAATTTTGTGATTTTCATGTTTGATTTGCATTTTCGTACATTTGAACTGCACATTTTCTACCCAATTTTAAGTGTTTGACTTTCTGTATTTTCTGCATTTTTTGTGTTTTTGGGTTTCTACACATTTGATTTATTTTCCCATGCATCTGCATTTTATTCCTATGCCTTTGACCTATACCTATAAATTTGTTCACAAAAAATATGCATCTGCTCACCAAAGTTGTGCATTTGACATGTATAACTGCACGTTTTCTTTCCGATCCTGTGCTTATTTTATAAATAGTTATTTTTTAGATATGGATTATCTTGGACTAAACTTTTGGGACTAAGAAAGTGGTGGGGCTTGATAAGTCCTTAGCTTTGATATCATATTTACTATACTTTGTGCTCAAAAACTTATAATATTTTGGTAATTAGTATGTATGGAAATAAACATAAGAATTTACTATCTCTTTTGTGTTATGTATGGCTAATTAGGAGTTAAATTAGAAATGATATTTTGACATTAATGTTTACCCTATATGATTTAAATTCATGATTAATGCATTTGAATCATGATCTTGATATGATATTTGTATGCCCATTCTAATGGATTATGTTTCACTATTCAAGTGAGATAGTTGTTGCATGATGTGGTGGTTTTTTGGTCTTTAATTGTGTCTATGTGGAGCTCCTTATTGCTCAAAGTTTTCCACACATTTATTACTAATCCATTTTGGAGACAACTTCATTGGCCATGTGTTGGAACTCCCAATTTTGCTGATGATTGATGAATGATTTTAAGTAGAACATCCAGTTCTAATTCATCTATTTTGTAACCATCACTTAGTTATTTGAGTTGTCCTTATTTGACTTTGAATTTCAAATATGGGTATATTTACGTAGTTGCTGAAACACGTTAGAAATTATTCCATGTTAGTCAAGCTAGTATGTTATTCCTAATTTTATTTTCTACAAATCTCTAGTAAAAAACTATGTTGTACTCCTCTTTAGGGGTCTGTTTGAATATCAATTTGAAGAATTTAATTTAGCCTTTGTGTTTCAAGACCCCTCTAGTGGCAGAGTAGGGCCTAGTCTTTTGAAGGAAGGCAACCTTATCTTAATTTTTTATTTCTTTTTCATGTTCACTAGATTTAATCTTTCAACATTTTAGTTTAGTATGTTCAGATATTTTTACATTAACAATTGTTCTATTTTTGCAATTTAGATTAGCAACACTACTTCTTGTTGCATGTTTTAAATGGATGTTGTTAAAGTAGATTAATTTAAAGTTTCAGAGTTAATTACATTTTTTTCCTAGAAATATATCAAGTAGATTGCATTAGAAGATATTAGACATAAGCTTTATTGTGTTCACTCATGGAATCTAATTACTTGTATGCAGCACGTGTTCTTAGATTAAGTGTGGTCTTTTTCTTAATGCAAGAGTATATTAGCTTGATTTATTGAAAAATAGAATTAGGAGTTTACTTCCAACAAGTGTGAATTAAATTAAATTTCATTTACACCAATGTGTGGTAGAATAGATGATTGCATGAGTTGTTCATATGAAGTTATGATTGGTCTAAGCTAAGAAATTAAGAAGTTTTTGAGATAAGTTTGATAATTCAGGAGTAGTAGAAAATAATATTGTAGAATTTGTTGAGAGTTCCAAAGTTAGAAGTCATAGTCAATAGCTCTTGATAGATCTTTAATGAGAGAAGTACAATAACGCTTCAAACACAATTCCACCAAAATTGAGAACAACCTTATCACATATAGCTCTAGACAAACTCAATTTGATGTATATAAGTGAAGTGATGCGAGTATGTGAAAAAAAGAACCTTGCCCATCATTTTTGGTATTGTTGCTAGGGACACAAATATCTGGAAACTATAAGTTTTGAAGTCTCAATGTTGGTAAGGAAATGTTTTCTGAATGTTGATAAGAAGATCTAGAGACCCTTTTGGTAGATTTTTCCTGATACATCATGATAATACATCAGAATAATCTCCAATCTCAAGAACAAAAACTTCAAAATTTGAAGAGCAAGAAAAAATAGAAAAAATGAGTGAAAGAGAAGAACCTGCACCTAATACAAAATTTTCCTTATAAGTGGCTCTCCTTTCCTCTCAAAAGGAGATTACTCAGGAAGTCACTAGATTTTTTGAGGTTTTCTTTTGTAGAGGATTCTGCTCCTACTAGTGTGGAGGAAGGACTGGTGGTGGATTGCATTCCTTTTATAGTTACTAATGAAATGCATGAAGATCTCAATAATCCTATATTACTCTCTGAGGTTGAAGCAGTGGTGTTCGGAATGAAGAAGGGTAAAGCTCCAGGGCTAGATGAATCTCCTATAGAATTTTATTAGGAATTCTAGGAAATTATTAAGATGGATCTTTTTGAAGTTGTACATGAATATTTCAGGAAAGAGTAGATGCTCAAGGCTACAAATGCTACATTTCTTTCTCTCATTCCAAATAAAGGAGCCAAATCTTTAGACACCTTTAGTCCTATAACATTGTGTAACGTGATTTATAAAATAGTCACAAAATTGATTGCGTAAAGGCTTAAGCCATGGCTAGATATAAGATTGATCTCTGCAAAGAAAGGTGGTTTTGTGGCTATAGGGAAATCCTAGATGGGATCATTGTAGATTTGCAAGTTGTGCATTCCATGGTAGTTTCTAAGGAGAAGGCTATGCTCATAAAGTTGGATATGGCCAAAGCATATGACAGGGTCAAATGGAGCTTCTTTCACAAAGTTCTTACTATATTTGGGATTGGTATTGAGCATATTAATTGGGAATTTAGTTGTATTAACTCCTCCACATTTGTAGTCCTTATTATGGTGAGCCCACTAAAATTTTTGGTGTTTCTAGAGGTCTTCGATAGGAGGACCCGCTCAGATTTTATTTATTTATTTTAATGGCTAAAGGATTAGGAAGATTTATCAAGTCTAGAGCTATACAAGGATTGATTCAAGGTTGGAATTGGGGTCATTGGGCTTCCCCCGTCTTCTCATATTCAATTTGTTGATGACATCACTCTAACGGGAGATGCCTGAATTAATGAAGCTTCCAATTTTAGAAAGGTTTTGGATATTTACATGAGAGCCTCATGATAGAAGATCAATGAAAGGAAATATTTTATTTTATTTTTTAATACCCCTGCTCTTCTATAATCCAGGATTGCTAATATTTTAAGGTTTCAAATTGAGACTCTTCCCTTTGTTTATCTTGGAATTCCCCTCTTAGTGGGTCAATTTCTTGGGGGATTTTTGCAAGAAATTTTAGATGAGCTTTGTCATAAGGCCAACCAATGGACTATTATATGGCTCTCAACTACATGTAGAGTGACTCTTCTGAAGTTTGTAATCTAGGACCTCCCCATCTACAAATTTTTTGTGTAGACGACTTTGGAAGTTTCATTAAGGAATTTTATGGCCTTTCCGAACAATTCTTATGGATAGGTAGCCTACTTTCTTTAAAGTGGAGTTTGATTGAATGAGATTTTGTTTGTAGATCAAAAAATGATGGTGGTCCAGGTTTACGTCAAGCAGGTATGAATGGTCATGTTCTAGTGGCTAAACTATTTTGGAGATGGTATATCAATTAGGATCAAGGTTGGGCCAAAATTCTTAATGTTAAATATTAAGAGAGAGTAGATGGAAAGGATGTTCCCCGATGCAATTTGACTAGTCTTGGTTCTATTCTTTAGAATAATTTGAAGAAAGGGGCATAGTTGGTAAAACAAGGCCTTTCTTGATTTGTAACAAGGGAGCAAAAGCCTTGTTTTTGTGGGACTCCTAGGATGGATTTCCTCATATTCTTTCCTAATTCCCTCGTCTGTAGGCTCTTAGTATAATTTTTCTTGATGTTGGCTTGAGTCGGGTAGGGGACTTTAAAGTTAATCAAAGATTGGGGCAAGGGGAGGTGGCCAGATGGAAAGAACCACATGAGAGCCCCCCTAGAGGTTTTGTGGAGGATATGGAGGACCTTGCAAAGATTTTAAATGTTAGAATGTGTAGCTCTTTAAAAGGAGCGAATATTATTTCTTAGGGCCCTACTCCAAAGGGAAAGTTTACAGTGGCTTCAGGTTACCAAGAGTTGGATAGGATGAGCTCCGATGAGGTGTATATGCCTTGGTGGAAACATGTTTGGAACGAGATTTTTTGGACCAAATATAACTTCTTCTTGTGGATAGTGGTTCAGAATAGATCTCTCACTTAGGAGAATCTTTGGAAGAGAGGGTTCTAGGGGCCTTCTATTTGTGTGTTATATAATAAATGAGGAGAGAAATTCTCATCTTTTTTTTCCAGTGTATTTTCACTAGGGAAATGTGATACTGGTGGTGGGGAGCCTGGAAGCATGCTTGTGTTCATGCCGATTTTTGGAATAGTCTTGGTTGCCCCCCTTCCGACCTCTTTCCTCTAAGTGGCATGTGAGATTGACCCATTTTATTATCTGGAAAGTGTGGTTAGAAAGAAATCATAAGGTTTTTCACGATAAGAGGAAGTGGGCAAAAAAATTATGGTTGAGAGTTATTAGCATGTTACGGGAAACTCTGATGGTTAAATGTGATCCCTCTTTGGACATTTATCCTGGAGAAGTGCAAGTTGTTCAAAATTTGATGATTTTTTGTGAGGATTCTAAAGATGGCCTTCATAAGAGGTAACATGTTAGGGCTAGACATGCAAAAAAGAAGGCCCAATGTGCTGGTAAATATTATCCCCCTTTGTTGGGGACCCTAAAGGTTAACATAGATGGGTCTTGTAGAGGGAACCCAAGCATGTTGGAGTTGGAGGAGTTGGTAAGGATAGTTTTGGAAACGTTGTGTTTCTCTTTTCTGTGTATAAGGGTCTACATACTAATAACTATATGGAGGTTGTTGCTATTATTTTGGCTCTTGAGAGAGGTTGTGCTCTTGGATGACAATGAATTATTTGTGAGTCTAATTCCTAAGTTGTGATTGATATGCTGAATCAATAGAAGATGGATGATCTGTTGATTGATATTTGGTTGTGGTTGGTAGGCAGATCTTTTTTTGAGAGACTCATTGGAGTCAATTTATGTTTGTTATATCCCCTGAGAGTGGAATATGGCTACTGATTGTTTGGCTAAATGGGCTTCAGAGGGATTGGATGGATGGAATGTGGATGATTGGGGGTAGCTTCCCATGGATTATATTCAAGATTTAGAAAATATTGTTAGGGAGGATACGATGAACTAGTTGTGCTCCTTTTAGGGCCATCCTTTTTCTATGCTTGATTCCCTCTTGCTTTGTAGTGTTATTTATGGTTCAATAAGTTTTTACCCCTCCTTGTTCAAGATAGGATCATCAACATATAAAATTAGCTTCACAACATATCCCGCCAGTTGGAAACCTTCTCCATATATTTTTCTTAACCAAGCTTCAAATTTATCAATGTATAAAATAAATAAAGTAGGGGATAAATGACATCTTTTCTTAACTCAAATGTCACTATCGAAATATTTGGAAATTCCTTCACTAGTTCTAATTTTGGCTCCAACTCTCTCATATAGTCTATGCACTATCACCCTATACATGTTAGGGATACCTAATTCTTCCATTTTTTTCCATAGCTTGTCACTAGGCACAGTATCAAAGACTTTATTAAAGTCCACAAAATAGAAATATGCTTCTTCCCCCTAATTGTCCCATATTTTCTATATCAAATTTCAAATGTTGATGCAATTATCAATGGTGGAGTGTCTACCCAACTGCCCAATTGTTGATTCTACATTCCACCATGCTCCCAAAATTTTTACCAAGAAGGGGGTTGACCACAATAGTGCAATAGTTAGATGGGTTATTGATGTCCCAACTTTTAAAGAGGGGAATAACCGCACTAGTTGTGCAATCCAATGGAAAACAATCTTGAATGACATTATTGAAGGTTCCTTTTATGTGAGGAGCAAGGGTCTCAATTCCCCATTTTAAAAATTCAGCTTGAAGTCCATCAATACCACTAGTCTTACCACTTTCTAATTTCTTTATTCCCTATTGGATATCATCCACCGTGAAGAGTTCCACTGATGTATTCACTATGGGAGGAGAGATCTTCTAGTTTATCCATACATAAAGTAGCTTTGCATATTCTAGCCATTGATTATCTGTAATATTGTTTTCTCCTCTATTATAATTCCTTCCAAGCCATTTGTGATTATGTTTTCTAAGAGAGATTAACTCTCTCCTTCTTGCATTTACATACTCTTCTTTTTGTGCTTGAATCAAATTTGCATACTTCTTCTTATTTTCTTTGCTCAAATCTTTTCCTTTTATACATCTCTTCGCTACCTTAGACTCGCCATCATACCACAAATTTGTCAGAAAAGTATTTGCAACCCTCTTTCTATTGCAAGACCTTTTACATGCACCTAAAGCCTTATGTATTATAGTACTCAACAAACTACTATGAACACGACCATTCTCCTTATTGATATTTTCATCTACCAAGATATTATTTATCTCATGAAATTGTTGCTTAAGAGTAGCATTGAAGATGTCTCCATTTTCTTGATTTATAAGGATTCTTCCCTTGGTTACTTATACTTTCATTTGCATGTGGAGATCATTTATATTGTGTAGGCTACCTGGAGAAAACTTCAACTTAACAAAGAGAGGCACATGATCTAATTTCATCTCTATAGGGAACTCTGCAATTTCAAACCCCAACACTTAAGATGTGAGATTTTGAGAGAAAATAGCGTAATCCACCACACTCTGGCCATTATAAGTTTTGCAAGTGATACCCCCTGAAGTTGACCGACCTCTCATGTCATTGCAAATAACCATGCCAAACAAACTACATAACCCCAATAATTCTACCCCAAAATGTGAGACACCCCCATTAGCATCTTGTGAAGCTCTTTTCCAAGATTGACCACCGCCTTTCCAACCATAAGGGGTTATTTTCCCCTTTCTCGCCACTACTCAACTACAAAGATTGATTATTAGCTATCCTTTCATTGAAGTCACCTATTAACATTATTTCTCCTAAGGTGTTGAATAGAGAGATATCTTTTTTAATGATGCATACGAGTCTTCCTTGTCTAAATTCCTTCTCTTGTAGAACCTAGAGTTTTTTGGAGCGAAGTAACAAGCAACTAACCTGGAAATTATCTCATTTACTATTATTTGCAGTCAAATGTATTGTTTATTTGGGCCCTCTTTTTCAAAATTTACGATACCATACCACTTCTCATTTATAAGTGTTGTGACTCCCCCATGTCCTATACCTGTTTCACTCATTTTGTTCCAGACAAAAAATTTCTTGTAGCCTTCAAAATATGGGACCTTGCAATTATCATGTTCATGTGTTTCAATAAGAATGATAATATCTTTCCCCTCTACTATGGGCCCCACCCCAGGACCTCTTCTCCATGGATAACCTATGCAATTACAACTCAATACACTTAATAAATCCTGTGAAGCCCCTATTTCTTATTTCTTATTCGAGAAATTCTTGCTGATTTGAGCTTTCCCATTCTTCAACCATGCCCACTTTTCTTCATTTCTTGATGTCTTTACTTTTTCCCACTCATTTTGTTCCTCCTACTGAGAAAAAGTCAAATCTTCATCTAGGTAGAAGTGTGTACCTCTAAGTAACCTTCTATTTCTTAGGATCATATTCTTATCCTCTAGGTTTCTCAAGATAACTCTTATGTGTTTGTATCTCCCTCCATCTATCCTCTTACCAATCATATTTTCTTGTTGAATACTCCCTATCCACTCCAACTTGTCTCTAAGAAAGTCCCTTGTTACAATGTCAGTTCTCTCTTTTTCTCCGAAGTCTTTCAAACCTTTGATAATGATATTTGCAGCCTTTCCATTCTTGTTCCATTCTTCCTTAATTTGTATTTTTATTTTTTGTTCAATGACCCCCCTTTGTTTGTTTGCTGATCATTTATGACTCGCGACCAAGATTTGATCTCTTTTATCTATTCCCTTAGTGGAGATTCTTTAAATTCCATGTCAGCTAAGGCTAATTGATTTCCTTTATTTGCACCGTGTCCTCTTCTTTTACCAGCTCTGATCCCTTATCCCCAGTTAGTTTCCATTGTTCCAGTTCCTATTTTATGACATTTAGTTCTTGTTGTCCGGTTTCCATTTTGATTTGCATGTTCGAGATTTTCTCTTTATGTGATTTACTTTCTCTTTCTATTTTTCTTGTATACCCTATGGCTTCATACACTTTGTTCTCCTCTTCCCAATTCCTTGTTCCTATCGTCTCCAACTTCTTTTTTATGACCATGAGATCCTCCACGTATAGCTCAAAAGACCACAACAATGATGTTGAAGTTGTACTATAAATTGTTTTACTATATTCTTTATCTTCTACGTTGTCATCTTTGCTCGCTGTGCATAATTATGCTTTTTTTAGATTTGATTTGGGGTTCTTATTACCTTATGCCTATCCTTGTAACCCCTCCTTTTCATTCTCTATCTGCCCTGTTTGTTCCACATTCGTTTGATAAGTTTTTCCTGAGTTTTTGTTCACCCTTGATAAAATCATCACAAATCTTTTCTTATGTGTTTGCTTTATCTTTTGAATCTACCTATGCCTTAAAATACCTTTATATTGTTCCATATTTACCAGTATTAATCCTTCATCTGTGCGGCCTACCTATTTTTGGAGAAATTTTTTCATACCAGATTCCCAAGACCTTGTTAAACCTTCTAATGTTGCAATAGGTTGATATGTTGTAGGCCCACTTGTAGAGTGTTTCCAACCCTCTCGGTAAAGAAACATTGGGCCCATCAGTTGGGCTTGGAGATTCCCATCGAATCTTGCCCTCGCCCCTACACCCGATTAGTAAAAAAAATGTTTCTAATTGTGAAATGAGACCCCTTCATATTGGGTTTGTGACATACCATTGTTAAGTTTCCTTTTGGTTCATCAAGGATAAACCCATAATGTTTAGTGTATTGTGCCCGTCTAGTTTTATTTTAGTTTTTCCTTATTCCTGTACGCCTCTCTCTCTGGTTTCCCACAGCTTTCCAAGGGCGGGGGTTAATAGCAAAGGGTTCGTAGGTGAATGCAAATCAAGTATACAATAACTACTAAACGAATAACAGAAACATGAGCAATAAAATGTACAAACAAGAGAAAGGAAGACAAGTAAATGCAAACCCTTCGATGCTTGAAGCTTCTATTGTTTCTCTCTACTCCTTCCGAAATGTTTTTCTTGATGCTCAGTATTGGCGGGGCAGCGTCTATGACTTGAGAAGCGTCGAGAATGTGATATTTGAAATGTGTGTGTGATCGCAAGATGGCTTGAATGCTAGAACCAAACTGACATAGTAATGGCGCACGAG
>MU223589.1:1539872-1551712 GCA_018584345.1 Thuja plicata | reverse complement strand
CAGTAGTATGAATGTGTAACCTTTAAACACGAACTCTTTTGTCTTGACGCAGGTGTAAACATTACAATCGGTCCTTAGATCTGAACGGATCTACCTTCAAGCTGTTAGGCTTTTCATGAAGGAACCTAGCTGCTCTGATACCATGTTGTAAAATCTGGATCGTCCTTTAGAGAATATATGTGACTGCTGTAGTGAAATAGATTACCATTTGTGATTGTAGAATACAATTGCCTCTTTTATTGATTGATTCTACAATAACAATAGGGTATATGTATATATCGAATAGTTATGTAATGAATAGACATGACCGTACATACTTATGGTTATGTCACTTTATTACATAACTATTAGTTAACATATCTTAACCAATAGTTTATTCATACTTTGTATACACACACACACACACACACACACACACACATATATGCATACTAATATATACTTACTTTTCAATTATATTATATAGTACATATATATAAATATATCTATATTTATATGCATATCATGATTGTCTCGTCGTTTATTAAACACGAACGAACAATACTTTAACAAATGGGAGATACTCATCTAAGAAAAGGAGGAAGATGTCCAAAGTACAATGTTTCAGATATGATAAATATGGCCACTATGCAATCAAATGTCCTGATAGGCCTAAACCTCAAGCCTCTATTGCCAAAGTTAGTAAGAATGTCTCAGAAAAGGAATCAGACGGATTTGTATTTTATTCAGCCTTGTCTAGTCATGTAATTAGTAATAACACTTGGGCGATTGATAGTGGGGCTTCACGCCACATCACAGGATTTAGAGAACATCTAGATAGCCTGGTGGAAAACTCAGATGAGGAAGTTACTATTGGAGATGATTCTAACTATCCAGTGAAAGGAATCAGAACTACTGCTATACAATTGAAATTAGGCATTTCCCTACAGTTAACATGTGTGTTATTTGTACTAGGAATCAAGTGGAATTTGGTCTCCATATCAGCCTTAGAAGACAAAGGATATCAAATCACCTTCATGGATGGTAAGGTCCTAGCATGGACCAAAAAATCAAATATCAAGAAAACTCACACCATAGGGATTCGCGATGGATGTCTTTATAAACTTTGCACTATTCCTTCACAAGACCTAATTCATGAATCTTCAAATACATGTGATATTTGGCATAGAAGATTAGGGCATCTTCACTTTTGTGCTTTATCCTCAATGGACAGGATGGTGACAGGTTTACCTAAACTTAAACAAGAACATGAAGGTACATGCAAAGGATGTGCTTTAGGAAAGAATACTAAAGGCACCTTTCATAATAGTGAAGATCCAAACATGTGTTAGAACTCATTCATTTAGACTTATGTGGGCCAATTATTGTAGCATCCTTAGGAGGATTCTTATATTATGTCATTTTCATTGATAATTATTCTAGGAAAACTTGGATATATTTTTTGAAAAGTAAAGAATCTATTGAAGTACTTATGAGGTTTAAAGAGTTCAAAGCTCTAGTAGAAAATATGTATGGGAAAAGAATCAAAACCTTAAGGTCAGATAATGGAGGAGAATATACCTCTGACTCCTTCAAAACTTTTTATAGTAATGCTGGGATTAAGAGGGAGCTTGGTGTTCCTTACAACTCTCAACAAAATGGTGTGGCTAAAAGAAAAAACAAGACTATTGTAGAAGCCGCTATAGCCATGATACATGACGAAAACCTCCATACTTATTTTTGGGCTGAAGCCTCTAGAACTTCTGTCTATATCCAAAATAGATGCCCTCACACCATTTTGGAAAACAAAACACCTGAAGAAGCATTTTCAGGAATAAAACCTGATATAGGCCACTTAAGAATCTTTTGTTGTCCTGTATACATTCACATACCCAAAGAAAAGAGATCAAAACTAGAACCCTCAAGCAAAAAGGGAACATTTGTAGGCTACAATGAAACATCTAAAGCATATATAACTTATATTCCTGGACAAAAATTAATTGAGTTAAGCAGGGATGTAATCTTTGAAGAAGATGTTGCATTCAAAAGGTCCAAGGACATTCATGAGATGGATATTGAAGATCAATAGTCTCCTCAAAATATGGAAGAAGATCATACTCCCGAGATTCAGAGGGAGACTCATGAAATTATGGAAGATGAAAATCCAAATGAGCTTTTGGATCCTAATGATGGGGCTAGAGACACCAATGTGAACCGGAAAAGACCTCTCTGGGCAAGGAAAATGATTCAAGAAGCTGAAAGTTTTGCAGCACCAAAAGGAACCTTCAGGGAAAGCAAAAGACCAAATAGGTACTCAAGCTATGTTGCTTTAATGAGTGAAATCATTGAGTCAGAACCCACTAGCTTTGAGAAAGCATTCAAACTTAAAGTTTGGATGTTATGACAGAAGAATATCAATCTATTCTTAAGAATGATGTTTGGGACATTGTACCTAGACCAAAAGACAAATCAATGGTTTCATCTAAATGGCTCTTCAAAATCAAACATGCTTCAGATGACAGTATTGAAAAATATAAAGCAAGATTTGTTGCCAGAGGTTTCTCTCAAAAGGAAGGAATTGATTACGAAGAAACATTTGCTCCTGTTGCTCAATACAATTTTGTCAGGACTGTGATTGCTATTGCGGCTTCAAAAGGATGGAAGATCCACCAAATGGATGTAAAGACTGCCTTTCTAAATAGTGCAATAGAAGAGGAAGTATACCTAGAACAACCTGACGGATTTATAATACATGGAAAATAATCTCATGTTTGTAAGTTAATGAAAGCATTGTATGGTCTTAAACAGGCTCCTCGCGCCTGGTATGAAAGGATAGATCATTATCTTTCAGGATTAGGCTTCTCCAAGAATGATGCAGACCTGAATCTATATTTCAAGGTAATTAAAGGTGAAATGTTGATTCTCATCCTTTATGTTGATGACTTGTTGATTATAGGAGAAGACCGTCTCCTCACCAAATGTAAACAAGAACTAGCATCTGAATTTGACATGAAGGATCTAGGTCCTCTACACTATTTCCTTGGTTTAGAAGTATGGCAGCAAGTTGATGGTATCATTCTAAATCAAGGAAAATACACTTGACATTTTGAAAAGGTTCGGAATGATGGATTGTAAACCCATGGCCACTCTTATGGAAACAAACTTACATAAGTTAAAAGAAGCTGCAACAAACTCAGAATTGGCAGACTCCACTCTCTATCGGCATATGATTGGATCCATGATGTACTTGGTCAACACTAGACCAGACATTTGTTATGCAGTAAATGCACTTAGCTCATGTGTGAGGGCCAAGAGAGTTACATCTAGTTGCAGCAAAACACATTCTGAGATACTTGCGTGGCACAATTAGATCATATGGTCTAAAATATAATAATGTAAATCTAAATTTGCATGGATATACCGATTCAGATTGGGCTGGAAGTGTAGTTGATCGGGAAAGCACTTCAGGGTGTTGTTTCAACTTAGGATCAACTATGATCTCCTGGTTTAGTAGGAAGCAATCTTTAGTTGCACAAAGCTCCACAGAAGCCACAGGAGCTCGAGAAGATGTATGGTTGAGGAAACTTCTTGTAGGATTGTTTGGACAATCCATGGATGCTACTATCATTCACTGTGACAACCAGAGTTGTATAAAGCTTTCAGTGAATCCTGTGTTCCATGACAGATCAAAGCATATAGAAATTCCCTACCATTATGTTAGACATGGTGGAGAGAAATGTTATGTAGTTGAGATATATTAGTACAGGTGATCAAACAACATACATTCTTACCAAGCCTCTCTCCAAGATAAAGGTAGAATACTTTCGAGGTAAGCTTGGTATGGTAGAAAATGTAAACTTATCTGAGATTGAGTCTCAACAATGTTAAATTATTGTACTAATATATTTTAAAGATGTTTAATGTGTAAACTCTTTATTGTGTCATGTGTGTGACTCCATGACCTAATGGCCCCCTTGTGAAAATCATTGAAAGATGACGATTTTTCAATGGTGAACACTTGTATTATTGATTATTGTAAGGTGACGATCTTACAAATAATCACTTCAAATCTTAAGTAATATTAATTGAATGGTGGATATCATGAGACGTGATATCCATGGATAAGCCATGATGAATTATATTACTAAGATATTCATGGTGGATATTGTGACTTAATATCTCTATACATGCCACGAGCTTATATCCTTATGGTAGGTATCATGTGATTTGATACCAGTGCACATACCATAGTGATGGATATTATACTATGAGTTAGTGGTGAATATCATGTGACGTGATATTCTTGGACATGCCATAACTCTTGATATCATGGTGAGGTGATATCTCTCTTATAATAGATGGATCTATTGTACTCAGAACAAGGATAGGAATGCTCCTCCCTAGCTAAGAGGGAGTGTTAAAGGATGTAGCTTCAGTAGGATCACTCTAACCGATATTATCAAATGTATAAGTGGCCTTTCGGCCTTCAACATTTGATCTCTATCCTATTCCTATCTAATTGTGAATAATAATATTATATTATGATTATGATTAAATTATACTCATAATATAATATTACTATTATTATTGATGTATATGCTAAATCATTAATAGAGATTAATATCATAAATTTTATATATATATATATATATAATCAATGACATAATTGATAATGATCATATAATATATATCGCTGAGTTGTGTTAATATAACCATATTACCAATCGATATATTATCGATTTACTGCTGTGATCACATACTGCTAACTAAACATTGTTATGATTAATGTTGGTGCCTCACATAGAGGCACGTCTCTACGTGAGACACCCCTTGACTCATATATATTCAGTGACATCTCATTCAATGAGATACGGTGAATAGACAATTATATACGCATCAATAGATTGATAATCCATATCGATATTTAGTATCAATAGTTGCCCATCAATATATATATACAGCCATAGTAGCATAAATCGTTTCGGGAAAAAATCGACAAACCAAAAGAGTAGTTTTTTTTTGAAAAATCGGGAAAAAATCGGATTTAGAAAAAAAAGTAATAACTTAAAGAAAAATAGTAAATTTAAAAAAAAAATTAAAAATTAAAGGGCATTTCCACATCATAGATATATTGAGAGAAAATAAAATCTAGAGTTACACCAGTAGATAGTAGAGAATAGAGTTTCATCATTTATATACTTATTGCTGATTATATTGCAAAATATACCACAATAGCATAAAAGATAACTAGATGGACACAATTGTCAAAATGTCAATTACAACATAGTTTGTGACTTTGTACAAAGTCAACCTATAAACTAAGTACAAAGTTCCAAAAACTCAAAAGTAGCCAATGATATGCTAGGTGGCAGGAGGCCCTGCTGATGCTTCTCCTCGGAAAGTCCCTGACCTAACTCCTTCAACAATACTTGCGAAACATTGGCCTCTTCCATGATTTCAAGATCTTCAGGCTCAACATAATCATCATCATCATCATCACTTTGAGGCGCAACAATCCACTCAGACTCTGGATCTATCTCGTCAAAGTCAATTGGGGAGTCATCCTCAATACTTCGTGGTTTTTCCCTTGTATAAATTAGTCTTTGCCTACAAGTGAAAAACACAATGAATACAACTTCAATGGAGTCCAAGTTATTGAAACTCCTACCTTGAGCTTTCTTCAGCTTCAAGCGAAGGTTGTGGTGAACAAACACCAAGTCATTCATCCGTTTTTGCATTAGATGGTTGCGTTTCCTGGAATGTATGTGTTCAAAAACACTCCAATTACGCTCACAAGTGGATGAGCTGCATGGCTGCGTCAAAATGTGTATCACCATCCACCTAAGATTTTTGCATTCGTGACCAAAACATTCCCACCATTAAGCTGAAAAACACATTATGGGCAAATGATATCATGTAAGAATAACTTCAAATCTTAACAGATTTCTTGATCATGTCAACAAAATAAATGGACTGTCAAAATTTTATAGAGTATACTTGGTTGGAAGGTCGTCATGCCTTCCTCGAGAAGCCTAGATGAGAGAAAACCCGCTACCTTCTTATACATTTGCAGCTCTGACATAGCAGCTTTCAATTTCTCTATGCTTTGAAACGTTTTTTCCATGCACCTGAACAAGCCTTGTGTGATCTCAGAATCAATCTCTGTGAAATTTGTGGTGTAGAAAAATGACAGATTGAGAAAGTATCTTGCAGCATGAAGATGAGACTGCATCTGTCCATCCCATCTCTTATCAATTATGTCCCATAATGGTTGATACCTCATCCTGTCATTTTCCAACCTACCCTTCATCACCTCCTTGGCCCTATCCACGGCCTCATACAAATATCCCATTGGGGATTTATCCCCGTCCACTAGTCTCAAGATTTTTACTAGAGGCTCTGAGAATTGTATGATCTGTTCAATTGCTTCCCAACAATTGATAGAATATATGTTTTCTGCCACTCTTATGCCATCTATTTGACTTGAGAAGCCTAAGTCCATCCACTCCATTGAAACAAACATGCGTCTCAAGTTCATTTTTTGTTGAACTAGCGTCTGTAGTGCAAGGAAGTGTGTTGCAAACCTTGTCACCCCTGGTCGAACCAGCTCCTTGCCCCCTGTGAATTGGCGTATCATACTCAAAACCCTTGTGTGATTGTAGATGTCTGGTAACCGTGCGAGCCTTTTGCAATGCCTCCTTAACCCATTCAATTTTTCCAATGTCCTCTAGGGTTAATCAAGGCAATGTGCTGCACATGGGGTAAAAACATGGAGGGGTATTTGTCTGTCAACAGTTTTCTAGTAGCAACACAAGCAACAACATTGTCTGTAATAAATTGAACCACATTTTTTGGCCCCACATCCATGACTACTGAGTCATGCATCTCGAACAATGCAGTTTCAGATTTCATTATATGTGATGCATCCACAGATTTTAGAAATAGTGTCTGTATCAGAAGAGATAGCGAAGTTGATGAGGGATCAGTTCTTTCTATCCATCCATCCATCTGACATAATGGTGCACCCAGTACTAGCCCACACTAACCGATGCTCATCAACAACATGTTCAACATCTTTTACTGCATCATTGAGCATACCAACCCTCATTGTCTCATAAGACAGGGCTTTAAACCCAGGCCCTGCAACTGCAACACCATCCATCATAGCTTGCCTATACGGAGATCTACAAGAATTGAATGCCAAAGTAGAGGAGAAATGATAATTTGAAATCCTCTTCATTGCCTATTCATGGACAATTTTCCTCCACCCCGTACTCTCCAAAGTGGTTTGTGATCCTGGCGTAGTACGAGGCACAAAGAAATTGTTGGTGGTTTCCCCACCTGTGTTTGGGCCATGTGTTGTAGTAGGTGTTCTCCTACTACTCTCAGATTCCCTGAAACCCTCCCCTCTACCATCTTCCTCATTTGATTGATTCCTCCTAACACCTGTAGCACTGGAACCAATTTCAAACCCAGTTCTTGCCTTTTTTGCCTGCAGGGCAATTCAGGCATATTGTAGTGTTATTTCCCTGTTCTTTTGACAAATGCCATTTGAAGCGGTAAATTCCACCACTAACTATGTTGAGACACCAATCGCATTTAACCTTTGTTGTACTACCGACAATCGGTGTGCAATGTGTCCATGCAAAGTCTTTCTCACGCGGCATTGCGATTGAGAATCTGCGCAAGCATTTTATATACATATACAATTTATTTATTTACTTGTAAAATATGCATAAAAGTTAAAACAACATACATAATACATATAAACAAAATTCAGTTTGAAACAACATATATTAGGTTTCAACTCATAACCCATTAGTGCTGATTAATTAAATTAAAGGTGCCAGACAAATACAAAATCTTTCTAAATCTCAAGCTTAATATGTATTTGCAGCTATGTCTAGTGAGCTGGTTGGATCAGCTGTGGTATATCCTTCATGCTTTGATGGATTATCATACATTATTTCAAACTTTCATGCATAGACAATTTACATAAAAGAAGATGAAAGTCACTGTTTTTATTTTATTTTACATTTGAATTTACATTGTGATTCAAATTAGCTAATTTTAAGTAGATATATACTGTGAAGTGTGAAGTGTGAACTATGATTAGCTATGATAATTATTGCAAACTCGAAATTCGAGGACTTCAACTGTCTTACAATATAAGTAAATAGAAATCACAGTCAAATTCGTTTTCAGTCTTCTAGCCATGGCTTATCATAAACTTTGAAATATATTGTTTTTCTCTGCATACTGGTGAAATATATTGTGAAATCACAGTTTGGTGTTATATTATGGAACCCATGTATAGTGCCGTGCCAATATTGAATATTTGCAAGGTTCAAAAGTAAAGTCTTAAATATTTCCTTGTGGGCCTGAAATATTGTAAGGAGCGCATATATAAGATAGGAGCCGAATATTATAATTAATTGAAAGCATTTGAAATAAATAAACTATAGGCGAAAGGAAATATTCATCTAAACATTTGTCGGGCAGAGTGTATTTGCTCCATCAAGACCTTCTCACAGCCGCAGGAAATATATTATTAAGGTTGAAGATTTGATATTTGCGAAAGACTATAGTCAAGTGAAAAATATTTGTAAATGAGCCCATCTTATTGGTTGGAATTCAATGTATAGTTTCATCGACTTTCATCTGGAAGTATTGCAGTGAATGTGCGTGGATATTTGAAATGAATTCGTGAGCTGCTATGTGAGCCATGGCATATCTCTGTGTTGCAGATTTAATTACTGAAACCCCAAAATCAGTGTGAAGGTTCGAACTTGACTTGCCGTGAGCTAGCCTTGGAACAGGAGACAAAGTAACAACATGTTCGGGCCTCTCTAATTGGAGTGTTTGGAGTTTAGCAAAGCCGCAATTTGAGAATAATGGGTCGTCCGTGTCTGCAACAGCTCATGGCTTGCGAATTGGAGGTCTGTTTGGCTAAGTAAACACCCAGTAGTGTTGGAACTCACAGTGGTCACATTTCTCTTAGGCCCCGTTTGTTTGAGGGGTGGAATTGGAATTTGGGAGAGAAAACTTGGTTTTGATTCCAAATCCTTAGTTTGGTTGCTTACATTGGAAACTATGAAAACCATAATATACTTTTGATCTTCCAATTTTACACAAAAAACAAGGATTTGCAACTTCCAACTAAAAGGTGGAATTCATTTGAAAACCTGGTTATGGTAATTTATTGCTCTATTTTATTGGCTCATGTTCCCAAAATTGGCTCATCTTCCCAAAACTTTTTCATCTTCCAGGTCAACCAAACAGTCCAAATTATCTTCCCATAATGCAAAACCAGAATCTCAAAACCTTATTATGAGATAATAAGGTTTTGAGTCAAATTCCTATTCCCCAAACAAACGGGGCCTTAACGTATCAGTTACTTCAATCTTATTTAAAAGCAACTAGTTAACTTTTAACTGTAACTGGAAATAAGATTGACATAACTGTAACTGTATTTACACTAGTTACTTTTAACTATAACTGGAAATAAGATTAACTGAAATATGATTGACATAAATGTAAATATCACGCACTTACAGTAACTATCTAAAACATAGTTATATATAGTGTTTATATAAGTCAATCTTTTCGGTAAATACCTGGCGACTAGCAAAACCCGAAATGGTGGTGGCTCAAACTCCACAAGCACAATGCTCAAACTCCAGAATATAGACGATGCTCACTCTAGACCAGACGACACCAGCCTCTTGACACTTATTCCACACTTACTCCATGCAGAATCTCAAACTCCACAAGACACTTCCTTTGCTCCACACGGCACTAGAAGCGTCGATTAAATAGAAAAAAACTACAAATTTCCGTGCCGGTTTAGGTATTTTCGCGCCGGTTTAGGGTTTTCGTGGCACTTCATTTAATCGGGCTGGAAGATTACTCGCGATTTTGAGGATTAATCGACCAAAAAATCGGTAAAAAATCACTGACCACGAGTCAACGATTTTCACAGATTTATTGGGGTAAAAATCGCTGAAAATGTCGATTCACGATTAATCCCGATTCATTCCCGATTAATGCTACTATGCATACAACAATATTTCTCAGCACTCATAGATCGATACTTGCACATCAGCAATACATGAGAAGCATATATCACTAATACTTCAAGTATACATCAACAATACTTGGAGAACTTATATAAAACGATATTTGTAAAAGAATACACCAGCAATATTCATGATATGTATACAACAAAAATAATCAGATTATATACTGCACATTAGTTGAAGAAAGTTTAAATTTCTTCACATATATAAATCTATGACATTTACATAGCTCATGGACTCTTGAAAGGCAGAACTTGCCAACCCTTCCCCTTTTTCGGGCACATTATTTCTGTTGCCTTTTTAGCCGTTTATCTTGGCCCGATAGGCTAACCAAGGCTTGACTGGGGTCAGTATGATATTTGGCCTAGGGAATTCCAGTTTCAGGCCAATCAGAGTAGTTTCCGAAGGGTTTCCAGATACTTACTATTTATAGTAAATTGACAAAGTTCAGTTTTAGTGGCATTTTAGTATTGGACTTGGAGCGTTTCGTCGAGAGCTTTCCGGCAAGCTATCACACGTCATCTTTCGAGTTCGTTTGGTCATCCATTTTAATGCCAGAAGATCTCATACTTTATTATTATGTCACTTTATTATTAAATGGATGTATTACTTTAAAGTGACAAAAAGTGGGAATATGAAAAGACAGAGAAGGGAAACTGAAGAGTCACAACTACTGCTTTAAAAGAAAGAATGGAGACTCATTTGGATATCCTTAGTTTATGAATTCATTTTCTCTTGGAGAATCCAGAGAGCTTCCAACTTTCGATTCGGAAACCTGAGGACGGAAACCTTCAGGCTTTCTCGGTTGATTGGACGGAAACCCAGTTCATCTCTGAGGTGGATTCACGACGGAGTTTACCATTGCACTTCCAGGTTCTTGTCATTTGATATTACTGTTGAATACTGTCGTTCAGATTTTGGATTGTTGAAATCCCATTGTTATTGTATTGTTGTTGTATAATGCAATAATATTTGCTGAGGGTTTTATTGGAACATATTGCTGGTTATTTGTTGTGAATCAATGGTTTATTTGCATGAATGTATTTATTTAAATCTTCTGAGTTATATATTGAGGAAATTTGGGAAATTATCTTGTTCGGGGCATTTCACCCATACCCTAGCAACTGGCCCTTGCACATCGAATCCCATCAATTTCAAGAAATAAAAAATATAGTGGACTATGTATCATTTTTGTGTTTAAACTTTAAAAAAAAAAGAGTTTTTCTTTTTAGTTGGGCTGTAGGGGACAAATGGCCATCCCTTGGTGTTGGGCATTTCCTTAAAAAAATTAACATTCTGGAGAGACATTTCTAGTTTTTCCAACAAATTGGGGAAGGTTGGGGGATGCTTTTGATTTGTCCTTGCATTCCCAAAATGTTTCCAATAGAGGGCAAGATGCATCTTAAAAATACATAGGTTTATTTTCTATAATTTAAAGTTATTTTCGGATGTCATAATGGATATGCTTATGTTGTTCTTGTTTTCTAAAAATTAAATTTGATGCTTTGGAAGATTTGTTTTCATGAGATTGGTGTTGAGACTTACCTATGTTAAGTGGACTTTGTGTAGCTTTAATAACCACGGGCTGCCTGATGCAGCCCCTGGGGGTGGCCCAACTGAAATGGCAACCAATCCAGGCAGCCTTGTACCAATATATGTTAATTTTAAGATCGTAATAGAGAAAATCTTACAATGATAAATGTATGATGCTGTATATATATATTCTTACTGATTATATATATATATATTATATATATAATAATACTGATTATTAGTATGCTG
>MU223589.1:1510667-1522009 GCA_018584345.1 Thuja plicata | reverse complement strand
TATATATATATATATATTTGGTTAATGACAATTAAAGACAAATCATATTTAAAAAAAAAATAACAAACTATAATTTCATACATAAAATTATATATTTCTTAACAAAGATTATGTAATGCCTATCTATCCCTAGCTTGAGTGATATGATGTGTCAGTGGTAATTGTATGATTGAGATGCTAGTTGATCACATTTTAATGTTGTTGTTGGATGAATCTACTTAATATCAAGATATTTTGTGACATGTGTATGTATTGCAGTCTTTCTCGAACTATTATTATTATTACTACTACTACTACTACTACTACTACTACTACTACTACTACTACTACTATACATTCATGGTCACATGCATAAATATTGACTTTTTACTCAAATGCTACCATGATAGTATAATTTTAATGTAATGAGATGATAAATATGATGCTAGGACCCCATTGGGTGATTATTTGATGCTTTGACTATTGATATGTATATCAAGCATGTATTCTTGACATGTGTGTTAAGTGATTACATATAGGGCAATGACTTCACCTAGCTCCATAGGTTTGAGGACACCCTGACAATGGTCATACATTGGCCATAATTAGTTAGCCTTACCCATCATACTTAATTTGAGTGTGAGTCCCTAGTTATCTTTACCCATGTTGACCTGGATACTTCCATTGGTATGATTCCATAAACCTTTCCCTATGTGAACGCCCAGTAAATGCATGATTTTGAAAGAAAGTTAGGGTAGCATAACAACTTCCTACACTAACCTTGAGAGGAGAGTTATGGGAAACTCATTAAATATTTACAACAATCATTGAAACTTAATAAAAATAAACATAAATAGCATGGATACTACAACACAATGATTTACGTGGGGAAAACTCTTTCGGGAGAAAAACCCCCACTCCAAAAACCCCCCAATATATTATTAAAAAATCAACAGCAGAATACACTACTTGCAGAGAAAGCTTCTCACAGGAGTATCACCAATTAGATATTTGGAAGTAACTCAAACACTATAAGACTCTTACACATAACGTCCATCTTACACACCTAACATACAGGAGATACAATACATGAAACTATCAAATGGTATTACAAAATCATGAGCCAAAACCACCCAAAAAGTGGTGCCTATTTTAACTCTAACCCAAGATGCCCTATGATGTGTCAAAACACACACCAACACGTGTAACTTTATTTTATAACTCACTTATGTGTCCAACACATTTTTTATTTTTCCCACTTCAACTGACCCAACTTCTGGAGGCCATAACTTTTGATTCAGACATTTGATTAACAAACTATTTGAAGTGCTCAAAAGCTTGCAAAGTGCTCTATCAACCTATATCTAGCTACACTAGTTATGACCACTTTAGGATCCATTTGAAGCCTCTAATATAACCACATGAGGAGGGAATGTGTATAAACCTCTAATATCCACATGAGGGAATGTGTATTTATATTTGATTTAACCAGATTGATATATTTGCAAATAATAAATCAAAACGGTTTTGTTTTATAAAATATAAATAATAAAATTCAAATAAAGAATATTAAAGAGATATGAAAAGAGAAAATGGAATAAAAGAGGAAAAAAATCCTTTTATTCATTCTTGCGTTTGAAGAAATTTTCTCTTCAAAACCCTCCTCTTGCCATATTTTTCAAAAATTGATTGGGAAGACAGTTGTGGATGAAATTCAATGGGTTTTGAAACAGTCCAAGAGGATTGGGAAAAACATTCTTGTGGGTGGATTTGTGCATTTGTAAGGTGTGTCAAGATTTCATCATTTCAACTTTTGGATTAAAATGAAGTTAGTTTCCCGTTTCTCTTTCTTTGATTATTGTTTTTCATAATGGAGTGTTAAAACCTCTCATTGCCTTCTATTTTGTGAATTTAATTGTTGTACGTTTTATTGCATTAATATTTTTGGTAACTTTTTCCAAATTCTGTTATAATGTCCAAATTTTTGACAAACGGTTAGAACATGCTTAAGTGTTGTTGTTGGGCATATTTAGAAGTAAAGGTGTTTTTTTTTTCAAAATTTAAAATTTTGATAGAATTTAATATTTAAAATTTTGACAAAATTTCAAGCTATGACAAGTTGCAAAGTGGTCTTAAGACCACGTCTTGTGTTCAATTTACGACATGTTCATTTGTTTGATTGAATACACTCCGTCCTCGGCAAATTAACACGATGATTGACAAAGGCAACAATGGTCTGATTAAAGGCGATGACAGCCGATACAACATTGCTCATGGCAGGAGTTTGCTTGGGCGGTCAAAGTGGATATGCACGCTGGTAGCCCACGAGAATGATCGATTAAGGAGTAATGTGGGTTAGGAAGGTCATTAATGGAGAAAGTCATTGTGGAGAGAGAAAGGGGGTTTGAGAGTGATAAATTTTGTATGGAGAGATAAGGTGTCTCGAGAGACAAGGAGTCTAAGTAGGAATATAATGATATGTACGAGACAAAATCAAGGAGGTGCTAATATCTCAGTTTAAATATCACTACGGGGATGGGGTTCCCTATTTTAACCCCACTAGTTAAAAGCTCCAGTTAAAAGTGATTATCGATAAAAAAAAAATTCAAATTATTTTAATGACAGTTTTGATTATTTTTTTATTTTTTAGTGCAATTGGGAAAATGAGAAATTTGAATGTTTATCATGAAATTTTGTGTTTTATAATGTGTGAATTATTGTTTACTTTGTGGAATGTTGAATTAAACTTATTGGAATAATGTTGAATAATGTTTGCTTCATGAAATGTTAAATGATATCCATTGGAACACATTTCATGTATTTTATAAATGTGGTTGTGCATTGATTTTCATGCCACTTTCTAGTTTTGAAAATGTGATGTATCCATTATTTGGTCTTCCATTGTTGAGCTACTCTTGGAAAATTTATTGGTTTTTCACCTCTCATGGTTATTGAGTGACCTAATATGATTGTATTGATAGCTTACTCCATCTCTTATGAGGGGTAAAGTGGCACTCCGCTTGTCGAGTACTTGAGACCATCATGTTGTCTATAACTCTCCCTATCTCTTGGAGTTAGGTAGTTGGAAAAATGAGAAATTTGAATGTTTATCATGAAATTATGTGTTTTATAATGTGTGAATTATTGTTTACTTCATGGAAAATTGAATCAAATCTACTGGAATAATATTGATGTGATGTGTGGCCTGGATGTGGTGGATAATATTGAGTTCTACCAATGTCATGGGTTGGTTTGTAGATTCACTAGTCTCTAGCCTTCTCCTCTGGTTTTGCATTGCTAGGTAACAAGTTCTTAGCAACCCTTAGTCTTTGGTAACATTACAAATTTTCCTTGTGCAAAGGGAATTTTCATTGTTGCATTTTCTTCTTCTAAAGACCATGATTTGGTGCTCAACAAGCTATGGGTTTGAAGGAATCACTCTCTTTCTGCCAAACCTTGGACAATCTCCTTCATCCCCCTCACTAAACCGATCAATGCACGGTTTGTGTGGGTTCATCTCCCCAATCTCCCACTCCATTTTTGGGATATTTCTTGCTTTGAGGCCATTAGAAACTCTATTGGTTATTTATTGAAGGTGGATGAAGTTACTTCGCTGGGCTTCTCTACGTTTTCTCATATTTTGGTTGACATGGATATCTCCACACCACAATTGAGGGATGTGGTGCTCATGGTTGGAGATAGACCTTGGAATCAATCACTAGATTATGAGGGCCTCTCTATTGGAAATTTGGCTATAAACTATTCTCTTTTGTGGTGTAAAGTGCTTTCACTTGGTGGAAGGATGCAAATGATGATCATTTGACTATCCAAGCTTTTGATTCTACCTTTGAGGATTCCTCATAGGCTGATGACGAGGATGAAGCTCCTACTACAAATTTGGGTGATGCTTCTACTATAAATCAAGGACATGCTCGCGCTGCAAATCTGAGTGATACCATTGCTTCAAAACATGTGGATACCACTTCTGCTCCTACTGGTGCAACCTCCGCTAGCCATGTGGACTATTCTTCACCTTTCACTCCTTTGCTCCAAGCTTCAACTGACAATGTACAACTTCCTCAACACTCCAGTCATTGTACTGACATAAGTCCAATGGTGCTTCATTAGTGGCTCCCCCTTGTGGTGGGAATCCCACTGAAAACATCTCCTAGATAATTGCCCAATGACGCAGGAAAAACAGTTCTTCAGACTCACACTCTTCACCAAATGCAATGAGTGAATGGTTCTCCAACTCTTGAAGAGGGATACTAGCCTTTGTGAGTGTACTATTTATTTTATTTTTGACAACAATGATTTTTTTCGTGTGTTGTTCATAAGCCATTGATGGTCTGTAAAAGCCAACACCCCTATTATAATGTTGTTGTTCTCTTTGACGCCTTCAGGTTGTGATTGTGTAAGGGTCAACCCTCTTGTTAAGCTGCAGATTATAATACAAAATAATTAAGTGAAAACCTTAAACATCAAAACCCTGACGTAGTTTTTAGACTTCAAGCTTGGGCTTTCTCTATCTCTTGTGTTCCTTCACTTTGCGAACTAGGTAAGGTGTAACCTCAAGCCTCAGAACCCAAAAAATAAATTTTAAGTACCTTGTGGAAGGTCAAACGTTGGACCTTTGGACTAAAGATTATCATCCTTGGGGGAAGAGTTAAGTTGAACCCCAATCAGTGAGGAATGAAGGGGTTGAAAGGGAGTATGGTCTCCTAGTTAGGCAACCTCCTAGGTAGGCTTGGCTTCGTCTTGGAGGACTGTCTTTGGTGTTGTTGAGTGGATTGGAGGAAAATATGCTTTCATTCTACTCCTTTCCTTAGATTTTGTTAGTGTTGTTATCTAGTTGAGTAGTGTTAGCTCCAAGGCATTGCATCATTGTTGCTATTATTATTAGTGTGTGTTGGGTATGGATTAGAGCATGACTTTCCCTCATCCCATCCTTGTGTGGCAGATCAAGAGAATGTTAGGAATTAATCTTTACTTGGTAAAATTATTTTCCTCCTTTTATCTCTTGTAGGAATATTCCTAAGGAATCCCGACAAGTCCTTGTCCTTTTCTAAGTTTTCATATCTCATTTTCCTTTTCCATATATTTGGAATATTAGATTTCCTCCCTATGAGGATTGTGACCCATTGTACACACATGTGATGTTAGATGACACCCTTAAACTTGGGAGTTACTTTGTAACTCCTCTCTCTCACCTCTATATATTTGAGGCGCCTGTATCTTTTCTACTTGTTTTAGCATTTCTATGCTTGTTCTTCCTCTCTCTTTCTCTCATTGTACTTTCTCTAGGCTTTCCATTTACATAATATTGGGGTTTTTTCTTTGTTTTTGTCTCGTAAAAATCTCATGTCTCCTTGGATCTTGGTGTGCATGCTCTTCATTTGGCTTCCTAAATGGTAACACTTACTTTCAAACAATTGCTCTTGATTAGTTGTTTTTTATTCGTTATTTATTTTCCTTCCAAAGAATACAATCACGGTTTAGTATTTAATCATTGTTGCATTTTTTCCTCTCATAGGTTTATCATGGAAATTTGTCCCACAATTGTTGAGTCTTTTGCTAGTACCTCCTTGATTATGCAATGGTGAGGTTGCTCTTGTTGTCATTACCCTTATGTCACGCATGACACTTGTGTGCATGCATTGTAGTGCAAGTGTGGCATGTTATGTTGCACGTTTTGTGTTTTTGTTTTTGTTGTTGTGATTCAAAAATAAGTTATTTTGCCAAGTTTTTCCTTAGTCCTCCATATGAGGCATTACACATTGCATTTATAAAAATTAGCAAACTAAAACTGTATTCTATACATTCTATTTTTTTGTCGTGACAATAAATATATCTTCATTAAAAATATATAACATTTATGAAGATCATTATTAAATTTAAATTTTATAATTAGAAAGTTACTTGAAGTCTATCACATTTTATAATGTACAAAAACATAATGTCGAATTCAAATTCCTTTGCAAATAAAGATGACATAGTCCAATCATAACCTTGCTAGAATTTATCAATACTATTTCTTTATCAAAATAATCTTATGTGATATAGAATCTCCCTTTTTTACAATCATAGGTATTAAGAGTCTATAATATTATTGATAAATTCTAATGTTGCCCCTATGAGGCCAAATGTTGTCTCTATATGATCATATGCATTCCCCTCTGATGAATTTGTATCATTTGGATAATTTCTTTGTTTCATGGTCCTTTGATCCTCTCGAATCATACCTCCAAGTATCATATCATGAGTTTCTTCTATATTTTTGGTATACCAATATCTTTTATTCACAACCAAGCACCCTGAAAAACACATTCAATGGAAGATGCATTATTTTTAAATGATAACTGATAATAATTAGTTATTTTAATATAATTATATCAATATTTTCTCATACTTACCCATCTCATTAGTGTCTAAGGTAGTACTCTTCTGATGTTTTGGTTTCTCTCCAATCACATCACCAATCATATCATACATTGAAATACCAATTGTAGCCATCAATAAAATTACTAATGCCACATTTTCCTCTTGAGTGACCTAAATTTATTAACAAAAAATAAGATTAAATATGATATAATATTTTATATTTAATAAACAATCCAATTTTTAAACATAAGTGCATATTTTATTATATTCATAAAAATTAATTTAAAAAAAACTTATAAAAGAAACTTACTAAAAGATAAAAAAAATTTTAAAATATTTATATCATTAAATAAAGCACGTATTATAGCCAAAGTAATTTATATTAATAGATGGACATTTGATTTAGATCAAGATAAATAAAATGAAAATTAAAAATGCGAAAGAAAAAGGTTTTATCTATTTATGAGAACTTATTATGGAACTGTATAATCAATTAAATATAAATACAAGTATAAATACATTAAATATATCTATCTAAATATGTTGAGAAATATCAATTTGGAATTATTTTATTTACTCAAAGGTAATATTGTTTTTAGAAATGTCGTGTTGATTATTAAACATTAATATTTTGACATGTAAATAAATATTGAATTTAAAATAAAAAGAAGAATTTTTTAAACACATATGTCATTACACCCCACCTTTTATTAGCACTATAAAATATTTTTGAACATTAATAAATGCTTAAAAAATTAACTTAATATATGTACATTAGATTACTTTAAAAAAAACTCTTGCATATATTTTGGATCTATTTTTCTCATAGATATGTAAATAGAGTGATGGATGATCATTATTTTAAATAATTCTATAAGGAAATTGTGGCTATTGGTTAACATTTTGATTAAATTGAATTGGGACGATAACTTGAAATTGAGCAAATCAAGAAGACTTAATATTATAATATGTATATTGAATTTTAACAAGTGGAGGACATGAAAGGAAAGGAACAACTAGATCTTTAGGGAGATTGTAAATTTGGTGGAAAGTGTCTTAAAAATTGTGTAAATTGCTGACTGAGAACTTGTCAATCACCAATTGGAAGCTCCTTAGCTACCCTTCGACTCAATGGGATAACAAAATTGCTAAGAATTGGAATTTGTCAATGTCTTATGCTGAGTTTGGCAACTCAAAAAAGATTAGCAAGGAAAGGAATGAGATGGAAACCTCCCATTGTTGGTTGGTACAAGCTTAATGTTGATGGAGCTGCTAAATAGGGAAATGTTGCAGGTGGAGTGGTTATAAGATGCTCCAAAGGAGAATTGATTTCTTCCTATGATGGTAACCTTAATGGCTACACTAGCAACCAAGCTGAATGTATGGCCCTCTTTTGGGGAATTAAATTTGCTCTTTCAATAGGGATAAGAACTCTTGACATTGAAGGAGATTTAAAACTTATAATTGATGCTATTAAAGGGTCAACTAGTGCCAATTGGTCTGTGGAAGGGATTATGGAGGATGCTAGAGGTCTTCTCCTAAGATTTGTTTCCTTTACCATAAATCATACATTTAGGGAAGGCAATAGTGTAGTAGATGCTATGGGTGATATGGGGTTGCCTATAGAAGGAGGTAGATGTTGGAGGAATAAGGAGTACCTCCCACACCATGTGAAGGCCCTTCTTATGGGGGAATTTTTCTTTTTTTGATTTTATGGTATGAAACGAGAATCAAAGTTAGAATCTTGTGGGGTTTCTTATTAAGTATGAATTTGTTACTTACCAGTGAGGGGATAGACATTAAGAAAGATCAAGAGACAACCCTTGAGTTTTCTAGAAAGATACTTGAATTTGATGACTAAGCATACCATGATGGAGAGAAAGATCTAGATGGTGACTTTTCTCCCACATGGTATAACAATGTGACATTGAAGGAATGGACGACACCATGTGACTTTAAAAAAATTATTGTTTATGATGAAATGACATCATCATTGGGAAAGTACAAATGATATTAAATAATATTTTAAAAATTGTAGGTAGTTCAAAGATCTTGTAATCGATGATGCTTTTATTTCAAATATCAGAATGGGTTGTCCGCACATGCGGCCAGTCACGAAGGGTAATGAGGGTGCTAAGGGCATGAAGACCCATAATTACATTGAGTACTATTGTTTATTTTGGGTATTTCCTTCTCATTTTACCATTACAAACAAATTTGGGCTTTTTGAGAGCCATAATTATAGTTTGTCTGAGAGTGATGCCATGGGTGGTGATAGGATTAGACTGGAGCCAAATAAGCATGAGGAATTCAAAAATAATACCATTGTTTGACATATCTGCAAGGAAGGTGGGTGACACAATATATTGAGAACATGACTAGCCATGATGAAAACATGTCTATCTAGTTTTCTTCTTCTTGGGTAGACATAAGAGTATTTGTGTAGGGAATCTCATTCAAAATCAACAAAGAGGTGATTGTGAAGGCGACAAGGCTACCAACTACTAGTAGAAAATGGAAGAAGATGAGTAGTGTTACACATGGAAAACCTTAACCAGTTCTTTAGAGAGAATGAGAGTCTTGTTAAGCACCATGGCAACTATAAATGTGAGCATCTCCCAGAGCCTTGGGACTAGGTATATCTTATGTTAATGAAGTACTTAACCCTTGAAGGCATATTTAGGATTTGTTATTTTTTACACCTGCACTTACTCAATCACTTTCACAATCATAGTCTTATATTGTTTCCATTTTCTTCTCCATTCCCTAGAAAATTTGGTTAAGGACATAGTGGATTCTGCTAAAAACCAAAGCAAAAAACCCATCCCCCCCTACCAGGGTCTTATCCTACATCTCTATCATTTCCATTTGGCTCTTTATCCACTTAGGCCAATTATTGTGCAGGAAGCCCCTAATTTTGGAAACCCTCCCTCTACTAGCCTTTTAGACACTCCCAGTCCCAAAAAAAGAAATGTCTCAAAAACCTTGGGTTAAAGTCCTACCATGTCTCCCCTAAAAGCCCTACAAATATTGGTACTGAGGTAGATTCAATTGACCACAAGTACAAATCACAAGCCCCAAATAAGAAGAAAGGAAAAGCCTCAGCAAAAAAAGCCAAGCTTGCAATTCAAGAAATTGACTTTAACATGAAGGCTACTGAGGAAACGAGTACCCCAAGAAGGTCTACTAGGATTGCTACTCTCTCCACGGGAAAAGGGAAAAAGAAAAATATAGAATTTGGAGTCGAGGAGGAATAAACTGAGACTGGGGAGAAAGAAGATAAAGGAAAAGGTGTGGAAATTGAAAATGACAAAGGTATGGAGATGGAGGTTAGCTCGGAGCCTACAGACAACTCCTCCAATGTTTCAAAGAGGATCAAAACATGACCCTTATACCTAACGAATGAGATGATGTTGGAGGAAATCACTGCTACTAAACCCACTATTGTCAGGACTTGTGGAGACCTTCAATCAAGTACTTGTGATAAATGTGTTGTTATAATAGATGAGCTCAAGAAGACTAAGGCCAGAGTTTCAAATTTTGAAAGGAAAATTGGGAGTATTTCTAGATTTTTCATGTGAGTAAAGCATAGTTCAATGACATGTTTGTGTCTGCTGCAAAAGAAAATCTTGGGAGATGACGACAAGGAGGAGGGGAATTATAAGGAACTATTCAAGTTCCTTACAGAGGATTGGTCTTCTACACTACATCTAGTGAGATGCAACTACAAAGGAGTTTAATAGGGACTATGTCCCTTTTATTGTTTATTTTCTTTACTACTAGCTACCTCTATGGGCATGGTTTGAAGAATGTTAATTCTTTTTTGGTGTTTTACTATGATACCATCAGTAAGTGTTTTTATGTTTATTGGGTTGGCCCTATTATTAGACTTCTAGTAGCTTTGATGGTAGACTAGATAGGAATTCCAAACTTCAATTCCTTTTTGATGCTATGGTTAATCATTATGGTGATATTTTTTTTATGTTAGTAGTTAATGTTTAATGTGTTGCTAATGTGTGTCTAATGTCAATCTGCTGGCACTATGCCCTTTGGGTTATTGTATTAATGGGCAACACCCTACTTTTTGTTTCTTTAATAACAAAAACAAGTGGAGGACACCCATTCATCATTTAAAAAAAAAACTATCTTAATGTGGAAAACTTTAACATATAACTTATCTTTGTAATAAATCATAAGATCTCGTATTAAATTCATCCACTTTATTCTTCTAAACATGTATTGTAAATATCCAATGTAAATAAAAATAAAAATATACACATGTTTATTTGATTTGTTTTTTTTTTTTTTTTAAGCCAAAGTGGGATAGCCACCGTATTTTATTAATAATAACTGATTCAAAGACTCCCCCGTGGAAGAATCAGGAAGAAACCCCGGCATCTTAGCCGTATACAATATTACAAAATATGACCCTTTTACATATATGTTTCAAAGAAACTCCTGAGACTGAAAAGGATGTATAACCATATATACATCTATATCTAGCTTTAATATTACTATCTTATTTTCGATACAGCATCAGAAATACTATCTTCACAAAAACTTCAGTAATCTGATGGAAGTCAGGAATCAACAATGTTGCTGATTCAATTAGCATTAGATGACAGGATTACTCATATTTAAACAAAATTAACCACAATTGTATAGTTTTGAACTCCTGAAAGTAATCAGACAAAATGGCTGCAAAAAAGTGTTGGCTCGGATGTTTGAACATAGAAAACTGACGTATATTTATTCCTCCATAGGCTTGGCCGCAGCGGATCCCCAAGCCTTTTCCCATCCTACTGGTAAATCCACGACATTGTCGACTTCCCAACCGTCAGATGAATGTTGTTGTAGAGGCCGAATGTTAGAAGATAGTCCGGGTGAGAGGGGAGCATTCAAGTCAGGAACTTGTAATATGTTGCCATCTGAAACTATGTGACCACTCGGGTGTTGTACCAGGGGCAGAGGGGATACCAGCA
>MU223589.1:1489465-1503930 GCA_018584345.1 Thuja plicata | reverse complement strand
CTCTCGGTGAGGAAACTCAAAGGGAATTAGATCATGTTTAGCAAAGATTCCAAGCTTGTTGGCAATAATTTCTATAATATCCAGATCTCTGTATTCTAATGGCAAATTTGGAAAAGCTATCCAGATTTGGAAGAATAGATGAGATCTATCATCGAATGTGACATTAGGGGTCCACAACGAGGTAAAGAGGCCGAGTCCTTTATAGAACCAACTTTTATTTTTATGGAAAGCATCTCTCAATTCTATGGATTCAAATTTAGCAAGAAAATATCCCATCTTGATATCTACCCAAAATATATCTGTAAGCCCTAGCCAATTATCCAAGGCCCAAATCTTAATATCATCAATTAATAGTTCTGGTTTCAAAAATTTACCTATAAGTGCTTTGTCCCGGAGGAGATGAATTTGGTCCTGAAGCAAATGATCCGGAAAAGTAATCATTGATGTACGCTGGGGGTCAGGACCTTGCTGTAAGTCTGGTGGTATCTGTCGTTGTTTAATCCTCCAGGTTTGCAACGATTGTATTGGGTTGAAGCTTGTTATTATCCGTTGGTGTGATGGCAAAGTTCCAGTTTCTTTCTGCTTCACAAACTTTGACTCCTTCCTAACCTTATCCTGACCTTGAATCCCCCGGATGACTATCGGGGATCCCGGGGGCGTACCTTCACAGATATCAAATATTTGTTGTTTTTGTTGGAGGCGACCCCTTGTCCTACTTTTTTGGTTTGGCATATGTCTAACCCGGTTAACCCTTGTTCGAAATGGATTCAAATTTTTTTCCCGCTCTTGATGCTTTTTAAAAAAATCTCGACCCCAAGAAGTAAGCGCCTGTTTGGATGGTATCACTTGTTTCTTAGCTGCTTGCATATTCGTGCTATCATGCACCAGGGTTTGCTTTGTATTGAAACTGGGCAAATTAAGATGTTGCGTGTGATGCCAATTTTTCCCTGATGTTGACGTATACAAATCCTGCTTGTTGAAGGCCCTAGCTTGATTTTTTCCTGATTTCATAATACTAAATCTGGGGTTAACAAAGAAGGGTTTTGCTGGTTGGACTATCACTCTTCCTCTGAATATCCTCATAGGATCATCGAATTCTAATTGTAACATTTTATCATGGGTGGGTGGATTTTTCTGAGCAAAGGGGACTGACTGAAATCCCAACGGTTGACTTCTACATCCGTTATCATCTTGTTTAGATCGAATAGAACCCTTATTGCTACTAGAAATTCCTTGTTGAAGGCAATATTTTTCAAACAGACGACTCTGTGGTTGTTGTGGTCCCCTGTTACCATACATCTGCCATTCCTGTCCAGCCCTGTTTCCTCCGAAAGCTCTGCTCAAGTCTCTGCATCCAAATCTCGCCATCTCTGAAATTTATTTGATTTGTTAGTTGTATATTTTATCATAGAAATATATAAATTGCACTTTCTTTTATTGGTAAGGTAAGTCTTTTAATCCATTATGAATGAGGCTATGAGGAATTCTATATTTTTATGTCATTATGGAGATGAACTTGAATTCTTATCTTGAGGATTCTATTTCATTTTTATTTGAGCATAATCCCTTTAACATTAATCATACTATTAAACTATTATGTTACTTAAAGTTCTCAACCTAGCCCTTAATTAGAAATCTAAAATGTTTTTCAAATGAAAAATAAAAAATTTGATAAAAGAGCATCCTTGGGTTTTACCACAATCTTGCATCACCGAAAAATATTCGTGTTTGCTTTGGTAGTTCTCATGTGGAATCCCAACCTATGTGTGCATGTTACATTCTGTGAGGTAGTTTAATATGCATGATCCTAACTTGCACATGTATGTTGTTGTATTCTATTTGTGTGGTTTTATTTTCCCATATGTTATATGTTTGGTAGTGCAATACAATTTGATCTTTACAAATATTATTTGGAGCATGGTTTCTTGAGTGCATCATGCCCCATACACAAGTTTATACTATGGATAACTTGATGGTAGTGTGGTTGTAACTCTTGTGTAGCCCACATGTGCTCACACACACTTACCCCTTACACCCCTTCTCACTGTGACACTTGTCACAAGGCTAAGCCTTCAATCCATGCCATCTCCTTGAGTCAATCCTAACTGTCCATTAATAATTGAATTGTCGACATTGATTCTCCTCACCAAAAATCTATAAAATGAGGCCTTGGGTCTCATTTTGAAAATCCACCTTCACCATATTCTTATGCTATCATTTTTCTTCTATCCTCATCATATTCATCCTAACATCATGTTGCTAAATCAATAAGCAAACAAATTCCTCCCATCAACAACAACATCAAAGGAGTAAGTCAAGTGGAGAAGAGTGCCTCTAGCTCATCAAGTATAGTAAGGTAATTTAGGTCTTTTAGATTGAATTGCATATTCTAATCTTGTTTTCAAGCCTATATTTTTTCATATACAATGGAAGATACCAACAAAAATGAGAGAGAAGGTCATGATACAAGAGGTGGCACCATATATCGAGATGATATTAGGAGCACTATGTCAATAAATATTTAAAATTTCCTTTGATGAAGTCCAAGAGATATCCAAGATTTAATGTCCTAGGCTACTTGAGAAGCTTAAATATAAAGAACTAGTTGAAAGCACCATTGACATAGAAAAATATTTAGAGTTCAAAATAATTGAGGACTTTAAGAGAGCCAAATAAGATACCATGAAGTTGGAGGGACATGTTTCCTTGTGTTTTAACTTAGTCCAAAATATTCATGTACAAAGTAATAAGTGCAAGATCTCACAATAGTTTGCTATGGTGACTAAATTCAATGAGAATTTTATGCCTACCAACTATGCACTAATTTGTTTTAAAAGATTAAAAAAACTACACCATAGGGAGACAACCATGAAGTACATGGAAGATTTCTATAGACTATGTACCCTTATTAGTAATTTGAAGGATGTCATAAATGTGTCTAAGCATGTGAATGACTTGTATATCTCAATCAAAGATGAGATTTGTTTCCTAATGATTCATTATGAAGAGGAGGCATACCAATTATCCCTCAATGGTGAGAATTTTTTTAAACAATAAACCACGCACACAAGATGAAAATGATAGAAAAAATGGAAAATAGAAATACACCTCACAAGAACGATGTATTTATGAGTGGTGTCATACAAAGCATATAGTACGAGAAGATATTTGAGAAAGATAGAGATATAGAAAGGGGATGCTGCAATAAAAGATTCACTAGGAATTGCTTTAGATGTGGACATGTAGGTCATCAATTGCCCATGTGTTTAAATGTTATGGGAAAATGATTTCAAATAGAGAATCACATGTTGCACGAGTAAGAATAGATATTTGAGAAATGATCAGTCAAGAAACAAAAACTTGGAGGCTATGCATAATATATTTCTACACAAATGTCTATTGAAACCCATGCACAAAGACAAGGAATCATAGTTTAGGAAGAACCCATACAAAGAAAACAACAATAGGGAAAACCTAAACCACCGAACACAAATAGGAGAAAATAAGGTAGGATCCAATTATATCTACTTAAGAATTGCATGTCATGCGTAACTAGGAATGTTATTGTATTATTAAAGATGCATAATTTCTGATGGATAAAAGAACACCTTCATCATAATAAATGTCGGTAAGAAATTTAAGTTACTTCCTATGAAGGATAATGATGAATGCATGCAGAAGGGTAAGTTAATGTTGTTATCAAAGGATTTTATCAAGGAGTTAGGAGACTTGTAAGACTGTTATACAACAATTATTAAGCTTATATAAAAGGAGTAGAAGGATCCATATGAAAATATGTTTTTTTTAAAGAAACTACACATGTGATAGAGGCAAGAATGTTATAGAAGATCATTATGTGAATATCTCTAATGAAGGGCTACTCCACCCAACATTCAAACATAGCACAACAACATATAAGAATAGAGAAAAGTGTAAGAAGGAAAACACACCACTTTCTATTTTTTCAATAAAATGAAATAAAATTTTTAAAAATTACTATTCTACAACAACATGGGCTTGACTTATTACAAAGAAATTCCATAAGAAACTCTACAATTTGAAGCCGCCGTCAGCACTAGACCTGCCTCCAGTAACCTTAGTTCCCCTCTTTATTTGACACCATTAACCACCTTAGAATGTTTAGAAAAGTGTAGCCATTCATTTTCCTACTACAAGTGTGGTTGTCGTTGCACCAAAATATTGACCTGTTAATGCCCGATGCAACCACTAGACTTATAGAATTCACAGGAGGCAGTTAGTCCCTTGTCACAAATCCCAAGGGGAGAGCTAACCATTTTGCCAACAATCTCCCCCTCAGCATTACTCGAGGGGATTCAAACCTGTGACCAAGCTCTGATACCACTAGTTACAAGTGTGGTTGTCGTTGCACCAAAAGATTGACCTGTCAATGCCCGATACAACCACTAGACTTATAGAATCAATAGGAAGCGGTAAGCCCCTTTTTATGAATCCTGAGGGGAGCGCTAACCATTTTGCCAACAATTCCTACCCAAGAAGAGATTTCATTTGCTAGTTAAATTTTGATAGCACAACTTTCAAGAGCCATAACTTTTGACTGGATCATTTGATTCACTCTTATAATATACCATTGGAAGGTCATGAAGAGATATACAACATTGAAATGATTTCAAGATCATTATGTCAATTATTTGAGCTTTTTCAGGGCTTCTAAGGTCTTACATTTTGAGTTTTAAAATTTTATGAAGAAATTTTGTGAGACACTCTTTAATATCTCCCAAATGGTACTAGATATCGAGATGATTCTTTACCCATTCACTTTTTTTTTTAAATTTCTCCCTTCGGAGTCATTTCACATGTTCATACATGCCCATATAGGTTAACTTGCTAAATATAGAAGGTTATTTTTTTTTGCCTTTTTAGAAATTTGTATTGTCCTAAACCTTGTAAGTATCATCACGGGCTCAAAAATAACTAAAGAAACCTATAAATTAGAAGGAAAATATAATTTTTGGGTGATGCAAGATTACCCTTACACCATTGGATGCTCCATATAAGGCCCAACTACTTTTCAACCTAGACTATGTTATAAGTACTCGACATAATTATCAATGCTAGCCACTTTGAAATAAATGCTACTCTTTATTAAGTTTTCTTATGTAAGTATTACATGCATTATTTTGTATGTGAGTGTAATACATGTTCATATACCTTCTAAAGAAAATCCAACTAGTTAGTAACAACTATGGTACCAATGTGGGTAAGGTGACTATTAATAAAAGTAATTTGATCCCTAGCATTCATTGAAATTTGGTATTTTTGTATGACAAGCTCTATTTTAAATTTTCCATGTCTACTTGGTTACTTTTACATAATAAAGGATTCAATAAACCCATTTTGAACTAATTAAATTTTCAATATTTGGAAATATTAGTCAAGTAATCAACATAATGAGGTTGATAGTCATATTAAAAAATTACTAGAGCACTTTACCTAGTAATATTATGTAATTTTGGGAATTGAATTATGAGTTGTGTGAATCTTAACCTTTGGAATGGAAGATGCTTGATGAGTAAGGTTATTCATGTGAGTAGATATAGATGTTAATTTTCTTAAGTAATTTGAGTACTAAGGATGATACCATTATTAGACGTAATATTGTAATGCCTAGCTTAGTAATAGATAAAGTCAAACTGAAGTTCTTTACACAAAAAATAATTGATGAGGATCTGATATGACCTATCACTATATTACTTGAGAACACGGAAGATATACTTAATCAAATCATGAGGTATAATCATTTGATGCTTGATTATTTTTTTAAGATGATATTTGTACATAGTTCATTTAAGTGGTATTTTGAAATTTCTAGCATTATCACTTCGTCTTTGTTCTCAATATATTTGATGTGTGTTTTGCATGTGCATGGATATTTACATTTTGGAAAATGCAAGAATGAGAGATCAACCAAGAAACATGCCTATCCCTTTCCACTTCACCTTGTGAAGAAAAGAGAAGTCAACTTTTCTTCTCAATTACACCCTTCTTTGCCTAAATGAGAGGCCAAGGTTCCACTAGTCTTATGTCCACCTAACTAATTTTATTTCTCTTTTTTTTTTGTGTAGTTTAAATTTTATTTGTTTCTCATAACACTAGGTTGTGCATGCATTTATTTATGGAATTTCATAGTGACCTTTTGAAGTAATTGTTTACAGAGAAAATATTTCTTTTAATATGGCTTTATGTGAAAAAGATCCCCACAAACCAGTGGGATCAGGATATGTACTTTTTAAAGGGATTCTTGTTTTTTGTTTTATTTTATTTTCCTTTATTTGTAAGAATGATGTTCTTTTCAAAGGGGGATTTTTCTTTTCTACATTTCTATCTAAGAGAGAGCTTAGGTTTGATGAAGGTTCTATGAGAAAAAGAAGAAAGGAGAGGTTTAGGAGAGGAAGAAACCCTCAAGTAGTTATTATTTCCTTTCAAGAATAGAATCACGATTTGAGGAAATATCCATGATAAGGAATATCTTTTCGATTTTGTGAGCATTTGGATTTTGTATAGTTGTATTTTTAGGCTTTTATGTTGTAAAATAGATGTATATTACTTTTTCCCTATTTGGGTTATCTTCTAAATTTATTGGTTGTTTGTGTATGATTTGGTAGTATTAAAATTTGTTGAAAATGTATGCTAGTTCTTAATTGATCTCTTGTCTTGGGGGATGGTAAGATCCTATCGTGGCATGATGATCCATGTGGTTGGGAGGAAAGTTTTATTTTCTTCATTGGATGTTTGGTTAGCAGGAGAATATTGTACAATAGAGAGATCTTCTTTGTGTGTTATTCCTGACCTATGTGAGACCTATAAATTTTGTGTAAATATAAACTTGTCTACTATTGCTTCTAGAAGAAAAAGTTGATGAAATTCAAATAAGTATGTAACAATACAATGTTTATGTTGAATGTTTTGGGAAGATGCAACTTACCCTATTGAAGGTCTTGGGAAGATGCAACTTACCCTATTAAAGAGCATTTGAAGTATGATATGCAAAAAATATTATCTAAAGTCTAATACAAAGGAAAGAGTACTTGTGTTGTATTATATGATTCTTCTATTGTTTGGAGGTAAGGACAAATCATTTTGTGGTATATCTAGAAGATGGAAGTATGAGAAGCAGGAATATGAAGGAAATAGTATTTGAAGTCGTTATGGGAGAATGCTCTACATTCCTCCTCATAAGAAGTTGATGGCTTGCAGTTTTGGTGTTGTAATGTATTATATGTGAATGTTGCACTATCATATTTTAAAGTCTGCAATAGTTTAGAGCAAGAGGTTTTGTTTTGTTAATTTTTGACAAAAAGGGAGACTGTCATAAATAGTCAAGACAAGTTTGAAGAATGCTCTGCATTTCTTTGCATTGGCATTTCAAGTTGTGTGATTTGGTGGACATGTTTCTAGAATGTCTACATAGTGTTCTAGTTTGAATATCTTATGTCAGTTTAATCTGCAAGTGAAGATATGTTGTTTTGTGTTTGATATGGTTATCTGTGTTGGTCTTTGGCTGACTCATCTATTTTGAAAGTATTGTTTGATGACTTCTTGGTTTGAATATGTGTTGGAAGAGGAGTGGAAAAATCAAAACAGGTTCCACCATGGCATGTAGTGCTTCACATGGTGTCATGTGCATTGGTGGAGAGTGGTATTTGGGCCGACACGCTAACATGCTTCAATTCTTTTCTATACATTTCTTTTGGGTCATACCTTAAGGATGGTTGTAATGATCGTGCTTTGATGAATTATCTCTTGGACAATGTGTTATGAAGCTTTCGGTTCCCCTTTATCTCCTAGGGTGGACCACATTGAATATGTGTGCTCATGGTGGATGACTTTGTAAAAACATTGCTTATTTTCCCTATGGCCAACCTTGTTAAGTTTTTGATGATCAAGCTTGTATATATGTGAATACAACAGGATGAATTGAGTGGAAAAGTGGTGTGAATTATGTATAGATCAAATGTGAAGGCATAGTAGTGTGAATGAGAAAGAGTAGAGTCAAAATAGTGCAAATTTGACCAAATTTATGCTAAGATTAATTAGGAGATCCTATGTCTTTGATGTCATCATTTACCTATAGCTTTTGGGATTGACCAGCTTGTGCAGATCTGTGTATTGTACTAAAGTAGTGTGCTTTGGTTCGTTCTACATTAGGGAGTGGTTTACTTCATTGACAACGTGTCTAAAACAAGCATTCTCACCATGATTTTCCTATATTGGGCCTTTACACATAAATTTGGTGTTCATGCATGTGTGTGCTCATTGCTACATCTTTCACTTATGATTAGTTGGTTTAAAGTTACTAGCTATGTTTTGGGTTGGTTGAAAGCAAATAGGTTCTTCAAGAGCTTGCTCTTGAGGTATTATAGGCCAAACTTGTTCAAGTATAGGGTTATCTTGTATGAAGCATCAATTATTGAACACAGGAACCTCTTTTCCAAGAAAAATATTTGAAAAGGTAATAGTTAGGTGAGCTTCTTGCTTAAGCACATGTTCTTACAATGAAGGAGAAAGAGCTAATTATGATTTTTCTAACTTTTGTAATGTAACAAGTGAAAACATTATCATCTCTACTTTTACAACCACCTTCTATATTAGTTCCTCCTCACATTTCTCTTTTTGTGCAGCCAACTCCTTATATTTCCCTTTTTGTGCTTCCAACTCCCTTGCAAGATTTTCCTCATATTTCTTTTTTTGAGCTTTTGACTTTCTTGCAAGTTTCAAATATTGTTGATTTTGTGCCTCCAAATATTACTTATGAAGTTGGGTTTCATGAGCCAACTCCTCCTACTCATGGAGATAAGCTTGATAAGACCATTCTTCTAGCTACAATTTGATCTCTTTCCCCCTCTTAATATCATCCATCTACTTTTTAAAATCTAGAGCAATATCTTTGACTATGTTTTTTTATATCTCTATGCTCCACAATTTTAGAATTTTGAGGTTGATTGAAAGTTTGAGCAGGGTTGGGTGAGTGGAAAGCATGTGTAATATGCTGGTTATATGCTATTGTAAAGGAATTTGGGCCTGAACTAGCTGCTATTTCAACTTGACATGGGTAAAATGAGGGTATAAGAGTATCATTCTCATGATATGGGGAATTGTAGGATGTATTTCTAAGAAAAGAAGACATACTAAAGCATCCATATAAGTTACAATCTCATAAAAATCTCAAAATAAGGACAAATCAATCACCCTTTGTAAATATTAGCACTTTATATGATTGAAACCAATGGATACTTTCTCAGAACTGCTAAGTGTAATGTTTTCTTGCCTCTAAAGAATGTAATAACTCATATCCACACCAAATACTAACAATGTGTGGAATTGTTTTTGACAAAAGTAGTCTAGACGGTCCCACTATGTGTGCCCAAAAATGTTGCCATAGAGGATTGCACCCTAGTTGAGTTTAAGCTAAATTATCTTGTGAAAGATGAGACCATCATTAGGCCGTGGGTTTCAAATAATGAGGATGAACCTCCAAAGAGGGACAATTCCTATTGACCACAATGTTTACATGATATAACAATATGGACACACAGTTCAAAGTCCCTCTCTTGAAAGAGTGAGATTTATCAGTCCCAAGGTTCCAGATGGTCGGGTCACAACCACGTTAGATAGGTAAAGGAAGATAATGTGAGATGTCACAAGGTAGGCCTTTGTTGCATAAAGATCCTTCTAGTAAACGTCTGATTGTATGTGTTATATTTCTAATTTTGTAGTGTGAAATTCTTCTAGTGAGCATTTGGGGTGGCAATGGGTCTAGCGTAGATTGATTGTGCACTTGGTTGATTTAATTTTAATTTGGTGAGCTCATTGGTAACCTGTGATTAGACCTTCTTCATCACTTCAAGCTTGCTTATTAAGTTGCTATTAGGCTCTTTTGGAGGCATAGTTCATTGTTCAAAGAATGCATTCTTATGAGCTTTTTAGCCTAGGTAAGTTATTGTTGGTGGGTGGACAACATTAGGAGGGGGAATAGGATTCATCATAGGCATATATTTAGTCAATGCATGATTCATTTCTGAAATAGGGTTAGTCATTTCAACAACCTTAAACAAAGTCAATCCCCCAAATTCCCACCACCTTGGGGATCCATTTTGTGTGTGAAGATGAAGGATTTGTTACACACCTTCTCCAATGAATCGATGTTCCTAGGGGGTAGCCTTTTCAGGAAAATGGATGTTAAGAGGCCCAAGACCCTAAGGTAAACTTGAATTGCAGTATCTATTGGAATGATATATGGGGCTTTGAGTTTCTTATGCATCCTATGAAAGTGATGATAGACCACAGTGAGAGGCTCATTGGTTTCTTTATTGTAGGATAAAAAATGGTGGTATAGGCTAGCTAGGTCTACATAGACCTTGAACTAATTAAGAAATTTGGTTACAAAGTCTTTCCATGCAGTAAAATTAACTCATGTGGCAGATTTAAATATGAGTTATATGCAAATTCCTCAAAGTGTATGACAAATATGATATATTATATCTTCTACGTCCTTTCAATTACATAATTCCTTGAAGGCATAAACATTCTCCTTGGCTATTTTTCATTCACCATAGATGAATTTAGGATATTATTTCTTAGAATTTTAAGTAGCTTGTGTAGAGGTGTCATCAAATCTAATGGTGATCTTTGTGCATTGAAAACATATGTGATCAGGGCAGGCTAAGGTATATTTTGAATTGTGGGTGGAGCAGTAGTTGTAGGAGTAAAACTAAGATTAGGTGGTGACTCCTATTCTTGATAAAAGTAGGTTTCTCCCCTAAGATTCCTTTTTTTCCTTTCAGAACTTTTAATGGTGGGTGAGTTCCAAGAACTCACCCTTTTCGGGGCTAGAACTAAGGACTTTACTACAACTCTCAGGAAAAAATGAAATGATACTTTCTAGCCTTTTTGTTGTGGGTCTTCCTTCTAGTGCCACTTCTATTGACCACGAAGTTTACATGATACAATAGTAGGGACATGCAGATCAAAGTCCCTCTCTTAAAAGAGTAAGATTTATCAGTCCTAAGGTTCTAGGTGGCCAAGTAACAACTGTGTTGGATAGGTTAAGGTAGATAATGTAAGATGTCACAAGTTAGGCCTTTGCAAATTTGATAAGCTATGGCTGAAATAAAAGTATTTTAGGCTTCTATTCACTTTCATTAATTGATTTTCTAAGTTTTCAAACATAGAGTACTTGCACAAGAAGATTTGCAATACAACAAACAAATTCCCATTTGTAAACTAGCAATTATTCTAACTGTAGATTTAAAAAAAATTGCAAAACATGATGGGTTAACGAAAGATTTCAAGAAAGTAAATAACAAATAGTAACTATAGACATCAATCATTCAAATACTTAAGCTTGTATAAAGAATTATTAGATTTGATCATATAACCTTGAAATTGTAAATTAGAAATCCACAATTCATAAATTCACAAAGCTATATTTAAAAGAAAAACAACACTAAATTATTTCTCAGTACATCAAATTGTAAAGCCATACCATCCACAGACATATGCAAGAAAAAATATTCCTTAAAGGCTCAAATTCAATTGATCAACCAAAGTTACCGATCACAAGTAAGCATCTAGCAACTAATACCAACTAATCAATTGGATGAGCAGAATTTCATGAACACACACAAGGCTCTCGATTCTAAAATTTGTACTCAAATTCACAAAAAATAGCAACTTAACACACTGAGATTGCAACACAAATGTATACAAAGTTCAAATGAACAATTCCCAATCCTTATTACATCTAAAATTCAAGTTTAAATAGATTTTACATTCTCAATTTGCGTCTATGTAGCCACATATTTGCACCTTAGTAAACAAAATATGTTAACAACATAAATGCTAGTCTATTGTGTTAACATGTGTTAGTAATTTGCAAACAAATACAATAGGCTAACATACATGTTGTTAACATATTTTGTTAACAACATATTTTGTTTAATAAGGTGCAAATATGTTGCTGCATAGACACAGCCAACCTGTAACTAGGGTTTCTGGTCAAAATAAAATCAAAATTGTAGTTTAGCTATTTAAAAGTACTTCTAAACTATTACATAATGGAATAAGTTTAATGAGTTTACAACTCAAATTAACTCTTCTTTCTGCCAATGTGCCCTAAAATTTTGGGGCAAAGCTCTCGTTTAAGCAGTTGAAACTTAACTCACCCAGACCCACTTTTTTAACATTTTCCATGAGTTTTTCGATCAGGAAACTGAGGCTTCATGTCTACATGACCCTTGGGGAAATCTAGAGAGATGTTGGCAAGAATCTAAAAATAGATTCTATGCTAAAAATTTACCAAAAGTAGCAAAACGAGACTACTTTTCTTCCTTCTTTTCATTCTCAAAATCTACAAAATAGATATCAAAATTCACCTCTATGAATTAGAGATGTGCAATGAGCTCAGATAAATCAGCATTGAAGGCATTCACAACCTCGACCACGTCATTAACATTGGGAGTTTTCATGCATCCTTGTTATACCTGTCGATTCTTCCTGAAGGTATTCAACTTTTTACTAGCATTTTTAAATTGTGGGAGCTCTTTTCTCATATTGACCAATTCATGTTTGACCTTAGTTATCTAATGCACAACCTCCTTTGTCACACCTCCATGCAAAATGCCTTTAAATTCTTGAATAATTTCATTAATTCTCTTCATTTCAACTTGTTCCTCTAATTGCCAGAATGTACAAGACAATGCTTTCACAAAAAATTAAGCCCACTACTTTAGAGTTGTGATTGATTCTCTTGATTTTCTTCTTCTTGATGAGGAGGGGTAGCCTCTATTTCTTGTTCTTGTTCCTCATCTCCTTCTACATATTCTTTATTTATTTTTTCTTCTATATGTTCCTCTTTCGCAAGCACCTCTCCACTTGCACCAATCTCTTCCTCAGTATTCATTTGAGTTCCTTCCTCTTTCTGATCTTTATCCTCATCTCCCCCTATATCTAATTCTCCAAACATATATTACATATATACACTTCTTACTGAGTATGTCCACTAGGGATATCTTGGGTCGAGGCCTCTGTTCTTGCAACATCAAAAGAATCAACATTTTAAAACTTCATCTTTCCCAAAGGGATCTTCGTTATTCTCTTTGGGTTCCCTTGTTTTAGGTTCAACAGCTGAATTTGGCTCAACATTGTGAACCTTGGGGATTCTTGATGGAATCTATTCGAAGGGATGTTCCTCTTGTTAAGTACTCAAAGGAGGAGGTTCAGATAAGTTCTCTTTTGGAGAATATCATCCTAATTCTAAAGCTTTGGCTACACAATAGCTAACCTGGTCCATTTTCTTCATCGGGTTATTAAAGGAAGCCTGGTATCTTATTCTTTATCCTTATAAACTTCCACAATTGTGTGCATAGAAGGGGGAACCTTCCTCAATATCTAGTTATAGACCTTCGCTCTAGTCTTGCAAGATTTACTCTTCTTGATTTTGACTGTGAAAGGTGGAATCCTCTACTTAGAAGATGAAGGAGCATTTGTTGATGTTATAGGGGTAAGAATGGGTGTATAAATAGCAACAATAAGGACCAATAAAAATGTAAGTAGCAATTGTAGTTGTAGGCATAGAAGAAGTGCTTTCTTGTTCCTTATCTTTTGTCTTCTATTCTCTACCAATTTGTGAGGGCACTCAAGTGGAAACAACCTTGTGTGCCTTGAGGTTTCTCCCAAAGTGGAAGTAGATAGAGGTTGCTTGAACAAAGGGGTTTTCTTTCCTTTGGAGGTGCCAGGTTTTATCTTTGGGATCCTTTCGAATCCTTTCATGGGTATAGGTTTGACCTTGAATAGTGTATTTAACCAAACCTATGTACACTTAGAATATTTATCTCCCTAAATTTTACATCTTGTTCATCTTCATGGACATCAACATTATAGATAGGATGATCAAAAACCTTATCCGTATTATACATGAAATGAAGTCTTTTGTTTGAATCCCTATTCATGTGATCATCAAATGTAATGTCCCCTTTTTCATGAGCGATGGAGTTTAGAGGAATTAGCCTATTCCTGATCCTCTTAGGCTAATGGAGTTTGATAAGAGGGTCGTTTGGCAGATACCCAGTTGATTGGTTGGCTCGTTTCATGATTCAGTCTACATATGGAGGTGTTCGAATGATTCCTTGATATGTTTCTATTTTTAGAAACCTCATGTTATAAAGTAATGTTATGTTTGCACTTTATGTTATGAATAATTATTTTATTATAAAGTGCAAAATAATAAAATAATAAAATAAAAATAAAGTAATATTCCTTCTAGAAGGTGACTTGGGAAAGTTCTAGAAGGAGGCCAACTTCTTGAGGAAAAAGTATAAATAGACATCATGGGCCTCATTCTCATCATCCAGGAATTGATGATTGTTTGATGTGATTATTTGGTGGAGAAGCCAGCTAGGGTTTCAGCCATTGGAGGATCTATGGGG
>MU223589.1:1471772-1485010 GCA_018584345.1 Thuja plicata | reverse complement strand
AAATCATTGAAGTGCATTGTAAATGATAAAAAGGAGGTTGTATATGCATCTAGATGATAGTTTAGACATTAAAGTGTTGAATTGTAATCATTTGAAGTCTCCTTTCAACATTTATCAAGCATACAATTAGTCTGATAACTCAGACCAGCAAGTCAGAAGTTTGCATGTGAATTGTTTAACGAAATTCCTTGAGCTTTCAATCAACATTTTGAGGTCAGACTTGAGCAGGGTCATTACATCAAATACATACATCCTTTTTGCATCCTGAGCCAAATCTAAATCTATTCTGCAATAAACCCTGACTCAGACATCCTAATCATCCATGCAATTTCCCCAATGGTCCTCCAAGTGGGACTCATTCTTGAAGTGGGTTCCTATCACATGGATAAATGTGCCAATTGGGTTAAAATTCCCCTTGTGATAGTTAATTCATCTAGTGGATGTTGAGCCCAGTTTGGTTTGACTGATTTGGCAACTTTCATATCCTAGGCTAAATGAGGCACTATCCTGATGGAAAATTGAAAACAAGGTTTGTGCTTATTCACAACAAACCTGTGGGAATCTGCCACTTGCTACATAACTCCATGATGATCAATCTGTCAAAGGGGTATCTTGAGAGCTTTGTTTGTTACAAGGTGCATCTTGCCACCCTGATGTATCTAAAAGTTTAAAACTGAATGTAATAGTTCCCAAACTTTTTGATTTGTGCAGCAACCTTGGGGAACAATCTTTTTGCAAAATCTCGTCCAATCGCCTTGATAACTATGAACATGAAAGCATAGTTCACTATCTTATAATCTAGCTTCTCCACAATCTTCTTGAGGGCCAATTGGAGGTGGTGTGAATATGCTAGAGTCCTTGGATCTACTAAGGAACTTACTCTCTTCAATCCAAGAAAGGTGGAATATGCTTAATATAGAGAACCATCCATGGTAACCCAAATACTCCTCTCAAAAGGGTGGCATAGCTCTTAATGTTCTACCTTATGTAGGCCCTATACAAATTCATTTTGTCAATTTAGGGACTCTTTTTGGCTCTCTTTAGGAAATGTTTGTTAATATAGGCGTCAATGTCTAATTCATTATTGTAGAATTGTTCTCCATATTCCTTGAATATCTTGGAATAGTTATCATATGTGGGGATATGGAAAACATCCTCTATGTTGTCTGGCCTGGTGTCCAGAATCACCTCCCCCATCTTCCCAAACATCCTTCTTTCTTTTGGCTTATAATTTTCTACACATGCCATCACTAGGTCCAAGGATTGAATGGAAATAGGAAAGGTTTTCGCTTGTATCAATCCAAAGTGTACCAAGGAGATAGCATCAAAAGATCTTCCTTCTAGTTTCATCATTTGTTTCTAGAACTCATTTACGTCCACGCGACCAAGATCTGTGTCAGTGATCTCTTGATGGTTATTGTCCAATTTGGATGACTTGTGTTATTCTAAGAATTTGTACTTCATTGCATGTGTACAACAGTCATATCTCTTTCTGCGCAAAAGGCAAGTGTTAATACCATTTCTCAATCTTATTCACCTATCGTATTCTACGAGCAAAACAAATCAGACTAACTAGAAACAAGAAGCAAGCTAAATACATGCATCATTGCCCTTGCAAGTGAGACGAGGCTATGTTGATTATAAGATTTATCAAGAAAACAACATGTTTATCATGTGTAAATTCTCAAAAGTGTAGTTTTTTTTGGGTTAGGGGCTATTGACATCATCAAACCTTTTGCACTTCGGAGATGTCAACATCACTGAAACATCGAGCCTTAGATCTCAAGCCTTTGAAAAGGATTTTGTGTTTTCAGAGTTTGGGATGTTGGGGTCCCTAATCCCTTTAGAGGGTTGGGGATAGTGATATCCCTGATACCTAACATTTGATGGTCTACAGATCATTCAAGGTTACAAGTTTCAAGGATCAAGGATCCTCAAACCATCAATAGTGACAGAGTTCTCGAACCTCCAATCAGTGAAAAGCGGTGACCTTTCAGCGATTAGGGATCAAGGATCGCCAATCTTTACTTAAATCAGATTTAGCACTTAGGGATTTTGCAAATTCTTTGAGACTGTGAGGTTCATCTATGATGATTTTTTGATCAAAAGCACTAATGGATTGTTATGCATGCTTACGCAAGAAAAAAATGCCTATTAGACTTGAAAGAAACCTAAAAGCTAATCCCCCTAACAACACAAAATTAAACTGCATCGAAGTATAAAACAACCAAACACATGCAAACCCAAGAAAAAGAAAAACTACAAACAAGAAACACATAAAATGAACCAATGGTTTAAAAGGGGTGATGAAATCCCTATTTAAAATGGTGAAGGGAGATAGAGTCAAAGTTCAACTGCAAAAGATAACAAACACCACCACAAGACACGCAGGATCAGATAGCAATGATCAGAATGAAATGGCTCAACAAACACTTAGAATCATCCTAGAGTCTATTGTTGATTGGGGCAAAGTGAAGAAATGAGGAGCAAAAGCCCTTATTTATAGCCAAAGGGTTGGGTCATCAAGGCATCACCCGACTAGTATTTTATGTGCAAGGTCATCCCTTTGGGGGTCATACCATCAGGGGTCGGGGGTCATGATGTCTCCATCACACCCCTAAACTCTAAAAGTTTGATCCTTGATAAGCAGAGGATCATTAGTTTGGGCATCAGGGGCTTGGGGGTGTTGAGTCTCCTCAACACCTCTAAAACCCCAAAGATTTAGATCTCCAACCATCAAAAAAAAACAAGGAAGGGGCTTCACCAATCAGGTATCGGGGATTACTCCTCTACCTTACTTCCCTAGTGCCCTGATCAATGAAAGCCTAACAAAGGGAAACAAAAACAAACACAAGGCCAAAAAAAAAAAAAAAGAAATAAGAAAGAAGAAAATAGGGGGTCCCCACTTGGCCAACTAGGCAAGTGGGGTGTGAGTTGTGAGGCACAACAATTTCCTTGATGGATCACCTACGACTAAGCTTAGGTAGAAAAAGGGATAGCAAGAATGCCTTAAAACTGAAACTATTGATCCCTAAGAGGTGATACACCAAATTTATGAGAAGCCTAATGACTATCTAACTCATAATGCATTGAAAAAAATACGTGTGCTTATTCACAACTCAAATCAGATCACACAATACATAATCATTTCATATGGAGAATTTGGTTTTCAATGTTTACTTGAAGGAAACCAAAGTTTCATAACTTCAACATAGAGAGAAACAATCAAACACATCATACAACCTATACTAACATGAGATTTATCACTTCATCACTGCATGGATGACACATAATCAAAGGATTCACAATTAAATCACAATAATTACACCAGATCATCCATTCATTATGAGACCAAAAGAAATGAGAAGGAAAGTTGTATTTTATTGAAAATAAAGGAGTTTGCAATCTGAAAATACCTTTGAATGAGCGCTACAATGCTGAATATTTTTTTGTTGTGTGCAAGAAAGAAGACAGGAAAGAACTTTCAAAAAAAAGATAACAGAAGAAGTTTTATACAAAAGAAGTCTCAATCCTCACTCAAAGAAGGAACTGAAATGAACTTGAAGTCCAACTGAATAAAGGTCCTTGAAATCTACTTCAACTGGACTTGACTTGGCTCTGTATGTTGCTTCAGATTGCATGGAAACATCTTCCTCGGTTGAGAAAGCTTGAAAAGTCCCCCTAAAAGGAATCAAAACTGAAGAAAACACGCTTCTTATGTCCTTAAAACTCTCCTTGATTGATGTATAACCCATGTGGTCTCTTCAACTGAATGTTGAACTGCTGCATTTTCCTCAAAACTCCACTTCTTTAGGCCTCAAACTAACCGTGCATGATGATTTGTGTTGATTTCTTAACTCTTGATAGGTGGCTTGATTTTAGGGGTTTTCATTTCTTCATTGTCCTTGCTTGTAATAGCGTCTACTTCATTAGTAGTTAGCAACTCCTTCACATTCTTATGAAATTTGTCTTTATATTCATCATTAATATCACTGTCATTGTTTTCATTCTTTACCACTGTCTTCTATTCTGTGCTCACTGTCTTTCTATTTCATAGCGATGTAGTCTTTTGCAAATTGTCATTGCTTGATATTGTTACTAACTTCATTGTATACCACTGCACTGACCCTACTGTCTATATCACTTTTTGGACCTTTGTTCCCCTTGTCTTTGGGAACATAACAATGTTTACTACTTCTACTTTCATGTCTATTCTTCATGTATGTATATCACTGTCTCATGAATGTAAAAATAGAGTTTGTCACTACTCTGACCTTGTAATAGCACTCACTGCTATTGATCTTCGTTGTTATTCTCTTAATACATCATTGTTTCCATGATCTTTATTGGGTATATTCTCTCAGTGTAATGACTATCTTTATCATTTCTTTTCATTGTTTTGATCTTTATGCATTGTTGTTGGCATTATTGATCCATTCGAACACTGCTTTTTGACATTATAGCATTGTCTTTCATTGTACAACACTGATCTTTATTGTATTGTAACAGTGTCTTTATTATCTTGATGCATTGTTCTATATCATTCCATCACTGTTGTGAAGCTATTTTTGATCATCTCCATAACACTAATCATTGTTTTCAGATCTTCTCTTTACCATTGTTTTCATTGATTTTATCATTGCTTTTAATTGTTGATCACTTTTCATTATAATCACATACCCCTTGAAGGAACAATCATGCACTATCTTTTCTATAAAAAATGTCCTCTACCCATGAAGGTTTGCTTTGTAGACTTTCCTTCACTTTTTAGACCACATGGTCTAAGCAATTTAAGATGACATTTTACTTCAATTCTTGGCATTACAACCTTTGTTCTTGGCATTTACAGTGTGTTATCATGACAATGTAAGGACTTTTTGTATGATGATATTTTAATTGATTTCCTCTGTATGATTATAGTCTAGCTCATTTCTCATGCTCTATAATAGTAGCATCCTCATTCTATGAATGATCTTTAAAGATTAAACTTTGTGAAATAGTCAACCCATCTTCCAAGATAGTGAATACCTCTTTATGGCAACCAATAATCTCAAATGGAAACAATAAATACTTATGGTACAGTCAAAGAATTGTCTGTAAAAGATCTCTTGATGACCCTTCCTTGATGCAACCACTTGCAGTTAACTTATGCATTATCTTGGCTACTATGATTGCATGACACTGCTTTCTTGCACCTTTGACTTGGTATTTCACAACCTATGTGTTCTACTAGCTACATTATCACTGCTTTTGACATTGTAATTATTACCACTATCATTTCAATCATTACAAGCTACTCTCATTAACATTTAATCTCATACTATTTCTTTGTATTGATAGCACTGTATTTGATCTATATCATTGTTCTTTGACATACAAAAGCACTGTCATTATTGATACCAATCACTGTTCTTAGGCATTCATGTTGTTTAACCATTGGGGTAACCTAGTCTACTTGTAGTATACACAGAACATGAGATATATATACAGTAAATGACAAGCATTCTTATTCATTCAAGTCAAGTGATTACAACATTGTCTCCGCATCGATGATGTTTTACCCGAAGGTAATACAAGTATATAAAGGTCCAAAGGGACGTGACGGTTGACAACCGTGCGCAACTCCCTAACCTACGGACATAACTAATTCCCAACCGACGCAACCTTACACTACACCCGACAACATCATCCCCCCCCAAAAAACAAGTCATCTCCGACGACTTCACAACAAAAATGGGGACAAATGTAACTAGAACCAAATAATCACAACTAAGAAGAGGGGGTCTAAGAGGGCATCCCTGAAGAGGTGGAAGATGCTAACTGAGCTCGTAACGCATAGACCTGTTCCATCCGAGCCCTCAAGTCCCATTCTGCAACCATTCGGTGCTCCAGGGCATTCTTTACCATCATGGCAGCCTCCAACAATTCTTTCTCCTTCTGGTCCGCAGTCTCCCAAGCCTGGGTGAGATAAGTATCCAAGGCATGCCGCTCGGTGGATATCTCCTCTAACTGCTACTCAAAAGAAAGTCTCTCCTGCGCGACCTGTGCCTCCATAGCTAACTGCGCTGCCCTGGCAGCTTCCACTTGCGCCACCAACTCATAGTGCTCTGTCGCCCAACCGGCCTGCTGATGAGCCAACTCCTCGGTACTCCGAGCCAGGTCCCGCTCAATGGCCTCAAACCGGGTGGCCAGCTCCGCCCGAGCACTCTGCGTGGTCACCCATGCCATCTCCCGTTCTGTCGAAACCTGCTCAGTACGCCTCAGGGCATAATAGCCCTCCCTGAAGGCCTGCTCGATATGTCGTACTAGAGTCTCTACACGACTCTCTACCTCAGGCTCTGTAACTGCCCAAGCTGTCAACATCTCCGCTGTCTCTATAGTGGGCCATCCGCCTGCCTCAAAATAGGCTACAAAAGCTATGGGGCAGCCGGTCCGGACAAAAGTCAATAGTCCCTCCAAGCTGGTGACAACACTCTCTCTAGCCCGAGACTGTGCAGAAGCCATCACTTGTCGGCCACGGGCTACCACATCTGCAAGGAATGCCTCAATGTCATCCGTGGGTTTTGGTGGAGGCTGAATGAAAGATTCCCCCAATCCATCTGTGACTACAGGCCCCGTCTCCCCGAAGTGTACGACCTCTGTGCCTACATCCCGTGCGGTATGTCCCACCTCCGTCCCTACATCCTGTGCAACCTCCTCTGCCAAGTGCGCAGCTGTAGGGGATGCTACTGCATCCAAATCAATCACCTTGGGAGATACCTCCCATCTAGGAGAGAGAAGTGTCGTGCCGACTGGGGCCAATGGAGCCATCTGGAATCGTTGGCTAAGCCAACTACACATGCCCTCAATGGAGGACAGATCAGCTCGAGGTGGGTCCAACAAGGCCCTGTCAACCATCACCATGGCATCAGTCCCAACCACATCCAACTGTACTTGGCCCTCTCATACGGGCGGATCCAACTCCTCAATCTTGCTTCCCTCTACCTTTGTCTCCACTGAGGGTAATGCCTTCGGGACCACTGATGGGGTCATGTCAACTGGTGTCCTCAACTGACCAAAAGCGGGGGTAGTCTGTGTGCCCAGCGCTGCTGTGGAAGTCAAATGTGCAGTCGCAGAGAGCAGTGGTGGGGTAAAGAGCACCGGTGGAGGCGTGGCTATGGTAACAGTCACCTCTGTGGTGTCACCCTCTACTGTATCCTCATCCCCGTCACTCTCATATGTCGCCTCACGCCTGCTGTCTATGTCCTCCGATGCAGATTATGAAACTATTTGTGGTTGTCACTTCTGCCCTGGGAGAGCCTTCTGACCAGTTGGAACATCTATATGTTTCCAGCACATAATGGGAGGCTCACCTGGGGCCAAGGGCCCTGGTTTAACTTCTCTCGACAAAGTGGCCTCTGGAATTTGTCTGACCAATGCGTCTAGAAGAAACCTGATCGCATAATGCGACATGTAGAAGGTCTTGTGTTGGAGAGTCATAAACTCATTCATGCGCTCTGATAACAATTCTGCCCACTCATAGATCTTTCCCCCCATCAAGTTGTTCATTAATGATATCTGTGGAAATGAGATATCCGAAGCCCTACTAGAACCCGTAAGTCAGCTTTTGACCACGTCCATGAGACTACGCCAATGCCCTTCTCTCATAAAAGATTTCTTCACCCCTCGGCCCTGTGAAGACTTTCAGATAGACTCCTTCTCTGCATCGGAGAGGTTGTCTCGGCATATCATCTTGATATAGAAGTCTTTCACCTCTGCTGTGAGTTTCTTGCCTTTGAGGTCGATCTTTTGCCCTCCGTTCGGCAACCCAAATACCCTACGAAACTCCTTGGCTGTGAAGGAAATCTCAACATCACAATCCATATAGGACACAGTGCTAGTGCGAGAGTATTGATCATATGTTTCCACCATTGCTTGCAGGGGACCCTCGAATTCTTTGATGCAAAAAATTGGCATCTGGATGACCCACTGGACCTATGCCCTTCGAAGAATTTCTTTTATCGGGTCGCTATTCTGTGTCCCCTGCCACCACCTCCGACAGTCCAAGCTGTTCAAACCCTCAAACATTATAGTTTGAGGCGTTACATAATCTCAGGAGGAGGATGTCGCAACCATCTGGCTTTGCCCTTTTGGTCTATTCTTCTTCCTCCCTGTGTCTGTGCGACTTGCAACTCTCACTCCTGAGGGTAAGACCTGTGCACTTTTACTCATATCCATACTGTTGTTTGTCAACTTCATCCTCCAGTTGCATTTGTCGGCTGATTCCATAACGGTTTTCCCTGTCTTCTATATACAAAATGAATAACTATCACCGACAATGAACAAGTAACTACCTCCGGCTTCCTAACTGCCAGGCACGAGAGCGTTCATACGGCTTGGTAGAAGATTACCGTACAACTACACAGCTTCGATGGCTTCTCGCACTTGGAGGTCTTGGGCTTGCATACCGTACAAAGTGTCTATCGGTTTAGTTCACGCGATATACTATTGGCTGTGATGAATCCGTATGCCATACGGTAGGGTCTACGTGCCTTTGCAGTCTTTTAGTTAGCTTTCCATAGGGAAAGATGGGCGTACGGCCTTTGTTCTCATATCGTGCACTACTGTCTGCTTCTCCTTGTATGCATTACGCAAGTCCTATATGCCACAACTCTTTTGTAGTTTTTTCCTTTCTCCACGTCGTATGGCTGAAGAATCAACACACGGCTAGGTAATTTGTTAAGTCCATACAGTTCCTCCCCATACGTCGCGCACCTTGCCTTAGCGGACTCGTTCCCACACCGTACGGTGAGAGGAGTCTGCGTGTTAGGTATTTATGTTTTCCTTGCGGTATCTACAGAGCTGTCCATACGGACGTGTGGCCTCCTGCTCGAAACTGTGCGGGTCTTTGTTGTCCCTCCGTACGGTGCTTATTTTATCAAGACGTTTCCAGTATGTCGTACGACCTTATATTTTGTGTGGCTCATCACTTTGTGTCCCTTCACTTATATATATTTTTTCTTTGTTGGCTTGCCCGTACGACTCTTTAACCGTACGGTGCTACTTGTTTAATCATAGTTTTCTGATGGGCACCCCTTGCCTTTATGCACGGTGGTTTTTGTTTTGACGGGCCCGCCATTTTTGTAGTGCCACGACCGTACGGTTACTATCTGAGTTGCTTTGTCAACTGTACGGCCATACGGTTCCATACCGTACGGTCCTTTTTTTTTAGTTTTTTTAGGGCCTTCCGGTGGTTCGTCGCGCCACTCATGATAGGGCTCTGGGCCTACTAGTGGTTCCTTGCACCACTCGTGATAGGGCTTTAGTTTAGACCCATTTATCATGTCGGGGACTTCCTTGCCGTCGGGCGTCCACAGTTTAATTGCCCCATTATCACCGACCTGTCGCACCTGGTATGGCCCCAGCCACTTTACCTTAAACTTGCCTGGCTTAATCTCGTTCTTACCATTATATTTCAGTACTAGTTGGCCCGAGGTGAACTAAACGCGTTTGAGATGTTTATCGTGCCAAGCCTTGCGACGGAGTTGTGCTACTTCTGTGGCCCACTATGCCATGAGGCGACGTTCATCTAATTTATTTAAGGCATAAAGTCTCTCCCTCAGACTCTCCATGTTGCCTAGTTTATTTTCAATGGTTATCCGTAAGCTAGGAACCATGAATTCTGTGGGTACCACTGCTTCTTGTCCGTACATAAGCTGGAAGGGTGTCTGCCCTGTGGTTACCTTGTAAGATGTATGGTAAGCCCATAAGGCCGATGGTAACCTTTCCTCCTAGTCCTCACCTTCGACTCCACAAGACTTGTAGATAACTCCCACCAAAATCTTATTCGTTGCCTCCGCCTGGCCATTAGCCCGAGGATAGTATGGACTCGATAGTGTATGAAAAATCTTGAACTCGGTGGTTAGAAGCTTAATAATGTGGTTTATAAAGTACCCACCTCTGTCACTCGTCAATTGAATTGGGATGCCGTACCTCGTTGTTATTTGTTTGTAGATGAACTTGGCAGTGCTTAACGCTGAGTTATCTGCCAAGGCGCATGCTTCGACCCATTTGGTTAAGTATTCGGTGGCCACCACAATATATCGGCACCGTCGGGCATGACTGGTTTTTAGAGGTCCCACGAAGTCAAGCCCCCATCTTTTAAATAGCTCCTGGGCATGGGATGGATTGAGGGGCATAAAATCCTGTTTGAGTGGTTTTCCCGCACGCTGACAAGTATCACATCCCACTACCCATTCTCTAGCATCATTATATATTGTTGGGCACCATAAGTCGGCAAAAAGTACCTTCCTTGTCGTTGTATCGGTACCCATGTGCCCTCCGGCTGGTCCTTCGTGGGCTTCCCTTAGCACACTTGGTACTTCCTCCTCCATAACGCATCGCCTCAGTACCTGATCTAGCCCCATTTTATAGAGCAATCCATTGATTAATGAAAAATTCCTGCTTCTAAGGACCAGCTTTCTTCGTTCTCCTGGAAGCATGTCTGGAGGAAACCGAGCTGTGGACAAATACTCTCCCACACTTGTGTACCACTTAGGGAGTATGGAAATATGGAATAGATGTGCGTCCAGGAAATCGTCGTTTACTCCCAAAGGTGGCTCGCCAGATTTGATCCGTGACAATTGGTCGGTGATCACATGGCTGCGTCCTGGCCGTACCACAATTTTAAATGTGAACTCCTATAGTAAGAGGAGCCATCGACTCACTCTTCCTTGGATAATGGTTTTGTTGACCAGGTACATGAAAGCTTGGTGATCCACATAAAAGACGAATGGTGTGGCAAGTAGATAGTGCCTAAATTTTTTAATAGAGTAGACCATCCCGAGGGCCTCCCTCTCAGTGGTGCTATAATTCTTCTCCGCATTGGATAATAATCTGCTTGCGAAGTATATAGGATGATCAAGTCCATTTCCCCCTTCTTGAGCCAAGGTGGCTCCGATGGCATAATTTGATGCATCCACATGTACATGAAATTATTTTTCCCAATCAGGGAAGGCAAGAATTGGGGCGCCCAACAATCTCGTTTACAAATTTTGGAAAGCTTCCTCCTGTTCCTTCGCCCAGACGTACGACTCTCCCTTCCTCGTGAGCCTATCCATCAGATATGATATTTGTGCAAATTTCTTGATGAACTGGCGGTAGTATCCAATGTGGCCCAGAAAAGATTTGATGCCAATCACATCCGTTGGGGCCTCCATTTCGACAATTACCCGTACCTTGTCTGGGTCTATTTTTAATCCCTGTTTGCATACGATGTGCCCGAGAAATTTTCCTTGGGGTACCATAAACTGACACTTCTTTGGGTTAAGTGCCAGCCGGGCCCACCGACATCATTCCATACATTCCCCCAGAGCCGCAATGTGCTTGTCCTGCCCACTAAATATGGACCAATCATCTAGAAATGCTTTAAAGTTTCCCTTCAACATCTTGTCAAAAATATGTAAGATAATCCTCTGGAAGGTAGCCGGCGCGTTGCAAAGGCTGAAGGGCATTCGATTGTATGCGTATACACCGTCTTCCACTACGAAGGTTGTTTTCAATTTGTCTTCCTTCACAATGGATATCTGGTTATACCCCGAAAACCCATCAATAAAGGAATAAATCTCGTGGCCTGCTACTTCCTCCAATATGCTATCTGTGAAGGGAATAGGGAAGGGATCCTTGATTGTTACTGTGTTGAGGCATCTAAAATCTACACAAATGCGGATCTTATCAGCCTCTTTCTTCAGAGAGATTACTATGGGGGAGACCCACTCACTTGTGGCAACCTGAAAGATAATATCCGCTTCCAACATCCGATCAATCTCCACCTCCACCCTTGCTGCGTAATTCTTGTTCATTCTGTATGGTCTCTTCCGCACAGGTTGGGCTCCTGGAACCAAGGGTATCCTGTGTACGCACAGCTCCGGAGGGACACCCTTCAGGTCTCTATAGGTCCAGGCGAACACATCTTCGTATTCGGTGAAGATTTTAAATGCGGCTGTCCTTAATACCGGGTTCCAGTCGTCTCCCATTAGGATGATTTTTGGGTCTTCCTCATCCCCCAAGTTTATCTCTTGCAGCTTTGCTTCCTTGTACTGGATTGGTTCATCTTTGGCAAATTCATGTGCTGGATTCTCCTTTATTTGGGTTTCTCCTTCTTTATATTTTTTGTACTCCGGAGGAAACTGGTTGGGATCTTCCTCTACCTGCAACATGTTACACGGAAATACTTCGTAATCTTCCATCTGCCAATGGAAGAGCCCATTTAATGAATCCAGGTCATCATCTGAGTATTTTTCAAGTTCGAGCACCCCTTCTTTGTTGGGCTCCATACGTTGCCTTCCTTCATCGGCGTCTTCTTCGTTGTCAGATCCTGACAAAGATGCCAGGTCTTCACTAACCAACTGATTCTTCAAATCAATTGTAAACTTTCGACCATCTCTCTCCATGGAAATTGTATTCCATTTCCAGTCGTGTTTGGCTTTTGCTTGTATAAGCCATCCTCTCCCGAGGAGGGCGTTGTATCCCTTCTTCTTTATAGGGATGACTACGAAGTCCATTACAAATGGTTGTGTGCCAATCATGACCCTCTGCGCCATCAATGTCCCTAAGGGTTTGATCCCATGCTGGCCCGCTCCTACCAGCTGGAGGGTTGGCAGCCACAGTGTTGGTCGCCCTAGATTCTTCCAGGTTTCCTCAGGCAGGACATTGACACCCGATCCCCTGTCGATGATTGTGTCCGTCAATATTTTACCAAGGAGCCCCATCTCTATTACGGTAGGGTGCCTTCCTACGTCGAGTGCCAACAACATCGGGTCCTCAGCAGAATTCCCCGTCCCAAAGGGTTTTTCCTTTTTCGTCACCATCGGTACGTTAGGAGTTGGTACTGTGTTAAGCAGAGTTGTTTTTAGCTGTGGCATGGCCGTGAGGAGGTCTCCCAGTTGGACTGGAATTTTTGTCTACATTAATTGCCTTAAGATGGTGTGTTCGGCCCGGCCACCGTGAGGGGTTCCCACGGCATCGTGTGTCTCTTTCCGTTCTGCCATCAGTCTGTCAATTTCTTCTTTGGCTTCCCACACCCTGTTCTTCTCAGTTTCGGGATGTGGGTAGGTACCCTTCTTTGCTTGCGCTCGGGTAATTACCAACACCTCTTCTTCGTTGCCTTCAATGTTGAGGAAGTTTACACTAGGTTTCGGGCATTTCATTTCGTTGTGGTCTCCCGACCCGCACCATTTACAGAGGAATTGCGGCTTCTC
>MU223589.1:1399358-1439305 GCA_018584345.1 Thuja plicata | reverse complement strand
CATGGTTATTTATCACCCTTTTTCTATTGAATATTCTTCCTTCATTTGTTCATGAGTCTCGCATTGATCTTATTTCTACAATGGCTTGTGATAATGATGAACATATACCTAATGAGGATTTACCATGTGCTAGCTAGTGATACATCTAGTACAATGATCATTAATGAGGTTACATATTCACTTATTTGTGACAATGTTAGACCTTTTAATGATAATTATCTTGCATTTCATAATCCTATTTGTATCCTCTTATATTCATGTTCATTGAATGATCTATCTTTAGAGAAAAGCCCCACTCTAAAGCATTTTAATGTATTAGTAATTGAAAATATTGCAATACACTTGCAGAGTCCAATCCTTTATAAGAGTATCACCATCTAGAGATATGGGGTAAGTCTAGTAGAATTGCAGTACTTACAAAACTCACCATCAATACCTCCATATCAAACACCAAATAAATAGGAGAAGAAATACATGAAACCATCAACTTGTAATTAGAACATGAGATATAATCATGCCCAAATGTGGGACTTGAATCCCTATTCAAAATATAACACCATGAATCCCAAGATAAGTCCATGGGCTAAAAATAACATCATAAGCTTGTAATAATCCACTCACCCAGCTAGGGCAGTTCATTTTGGCATCATTATCTCTATTCAGACATGCCTTGTGATGTGATATAACATGCATCATAAGTTGGTCAACATGTGTAAGTCCCTCTTACAACTTAATTATGCAATGTAGACACTTACATTTCTAACATGGGAGGGCTAACTTCTAGAGGTCATAACGTTTTAATCATGAAACATAATGAGGCTATTTTTTTAATTAAAGGTCTTAGAGAGATCCAAGTTGCTAAAGTTGTCTTGATTTGATTAAGACATTTTTTATATATTTTTCAATCAAAAAGTCAACCTCTATATTCCATTGATTTTTTTGTATTATACAGCCCAAATTGCATTTTTGTGTACTTAACTTTAGGGTGCAAGGTTGATACACCTTTCCGAGCATATTCAAAGTTGACACCATTTTTAAAATTAAATATGTATTAGATATTAGATTATTATATTTAGTTATGGTGAGTATCTATTGACTTCAAAACATTTGTTGATCACACATGTCCATTTTTCATGTATTTCATTATTATGCCATGTGTTTTGCCCCACCTATGACATTTATGATGAGAGTTAATTATTTTCTAAGCCCGACAATTACTCTTGTACACACTATCACAATCATATCAAGTACCTACTTATGCTTACACATTTATCACTTGATTATTATCATATATTTTGATATGCTTGCATTAACACTATCTAAGCTTTTAGGGATATCATTATCTCATGATTTTCCTATTCTAGGGTCTTAACATTGTCTCCCTACAACATCTATCACCAATTTATGGTATCATTTCATTGCTTCATGTTGATAAATCATTGCAACCTTACCATTAATATACTTACATAATTATCATTTATTATCACATTTTCTTATATAATTGATGCACTTATATGTTTACTTTCTGATATCCAAAACTACTCACATAATGGTATTTGAAGCAATTATTATATACGTATAATATTAATCTACTCTTCTTATTTTAATAACTATTATTTCATTGAATATTGGACAATCTTTTTGAAATGAACTCTCCCGCTGCAGATTCCTGCCTGTCGGGTTTGAAACCTCCTGTCTGTGTGTTGGCGTCTGGGCATGGTGTGGCTGCTACGGTATTGATCAGTGGGGGATCTGTGCGTCCTGGGGTGGTGTCGGAGTCCTCTGTTGCGAAGGGGATTGGTGGGTATGTTGTCTCTTATGCACACGTGGTTGCATTTGAAGCATATATTAATGGAGTTGTGACCTCAGTTCCTGGGAGTGGGGGCCTTCGTTCTTGTTCTCCTTCTGTGAAGCCTGTCTCTGTAAGTGCTCCTATTGCGGTAAATCTAGAATCTGTTATAGTTGACAAGATCTTTAAAAATATAGAGGATTTTTCTTCTAATGTTGTTATCTTTAAATTTAGGGGGTTGTGGCACTCTCTATCAAACCTGCATGCTTGGATTTCCAAACATTGGGAACCCATTTTATCGGATACCATTCAAATATACCATGTGGCAAAGGGTTTTTTTATTGCAAAGTTTGAAAATGCTGAAGATAGGAAAACTATTTTGTGTGATAGTTGTTTCACTTTGGAGGAGCGTTTCCCCCTAATGGCCAAACCTTGGCATCGGGGTTTTGATCCTCTTACTGAGTCCTTTAATAAAATACCCTTATGGTTGAGGCTCCTGAATCTTCCCCTTCATCTTTGGTTGGATTCTATTCTGGAATCTGTGGGGGAGGCTATTGGGGATTTCCAGATGGTTGATCTGGTTTCCTCTGACATTTTTCATCCGACGTATGCTCATATCCTAGTGGAGGTTGATGTTTCTAAGGTCTCCCTGAGAAGTTTACTTTGGCTTCCCCTAAGGGATCTTGGATCCAAAATCTAGATTACGAGGGAATCCCGTTCAGGTGCAGGAAATACCACAAGACTGGCCATATTGTTGCTCGGTGTTTATCTGATAAGGTTAAATCGAAGAAATCGCCTTCTTGGTGGGTGGGGGCTTCTGACCATCATTATACGGTTTGTGAATCTAAGGATGGGGGTTTGGCTGTTAACTCCTCTCAAGATGATCACGCTAAGGATGGTGCTATTGATGTTGTTTCGGATGTTGCCTCGATTCAATCTGTTGATGTTGTCCTTTCGGGTGTTGTTGTTGCTCCTGGCCGGATTGTTGATGTTGTATCTAGATCAGCTATCCTGCTTGTTGGTGTTGTGGGTTCTTTTGTCCCTGTTTCTCCAGGGGGAGAAATGGGGATTGGTGGTGATGTTGTCCCTATCCCAACTGTGGATGTTGGTGTGGCCAACTTTGTTTCTCGGGTTTTTGTAGGCTCTACTGTTAATTCTTTGGCTTGGCAGAATGCAGCTTTGAGAAGGTGGAGGATGGATGAACGACATTTAAAGGAAAGAAATTAAAGTCTTCCAAGCCTTCTTTTAATATGAATTTACGTTCACATAAAGATGGGCTTAAATGTAAATCTTGACAGCCCTTTGTTGTGGTTTGTTGGTCTGGTCTCCGTTCCACTTCGGGGGAGCTATTGTTAGTTCCCTTTGCCTTGTTTGGTGGTGCTTCACAGTAGTTTTTTGTCGTCTCAACGCTCTATCTTTTGTTGTTTTTGTAAAAGGTTTCGGGTCCTTTCAAAACCAGTTTTTACTTAATCAAAACTATTATTTCATTGTTGTATCATGATTATTATGACAATTATTACATGCATATACATAACATTAATTACTATATATTGTGCTCACATGATTGCGCATTCACTTATTTTATTGATTTATCATGCATGACAACAGCTCAGAATTGATTTTGAGGCTCATAAAAAAATGAAGATATGACAACAGCGTGAGGTTCTGCTATAACTTTTGATTTTGAGAATTGTCATCTACTATTCTTCAAAGAGTCTGTGGTGACTACATCAATTCACAACACTGCCATATGTTGTGCTTTCAATGAGACCTTGCATCATTTATTATTTATTGTGCCTTTTTGTTGTATTTTGATTTAACACTGCTTTTCTTCATTTGGTTACTTTGTGATCACGCTGCTTGAGCATGCAATCATGTTTTTAAGCCAACTTGTTGTTACCTTGTTATGTATATTGCTCTTCATTTCTGTAACAGTCCTTTACCATTGCTTTTCTTAACAGTGATGTTCATCATATAGCAATTCGCTCCCCAAAACTGAGCTTCATATAAGGAAAACTCTAGAGGGATATATTGAGTTCAAACACAGTGAAAAGAGGAATTGACAATACAGTGATAATACATATCAAACAATAGTGAACAAATATTACGCAGACTTTTGCAAACAACATAAAACCCTCAAATACAATTCCAAAACGCACAAAATGAGATAGCAAATCCCATTTTTTTTTAACAAAATGACACCATTAAAATCTTAACCACAACGAAAAAAATGAAGAAAAAAAAAAACGTTTGTGATAATGTACAACAACCATGTTTTAGCGACAAAGACCCAAAAAAAGCAAAAAAGGACCTTGGATTTTGTAGACACAACCACGATTTTGCAGAAATATTCATGATTTGAGTAAAAACGACCCATGAAAATAAAAAATGACCGAGTTCTGATAAAAATGACTAAAGGAAGAATATATACAGATTGTTTTTGACATGTAAAAACCCTAGACGCGGCTACATATAGATATGGAAGAGACCAAAATCGAATGAATAACCTCCGCCATTAATGATGCTTTCCAATGCTGGATCAAAACACGAATCTATTGCAAGGAAAAATGAGAGTTAGGGCACGTGTTTGCAGATGAAAAATTTCTTATTCAAAACAATAACTTCCAGGCCTTAAACGAGCTTTCCCAATAATACTGCAACTCAAAAAAAATGAACTTTTCTTTACAAAAATTGTATGTATTTTCCCTAGGCGAGCTTCAAGAAGCACAATTCATATGAGAAAATCATGAAATGCTTTTAACATGACTGATGATGAGATTTTGTGTGCCTTGTGCAAGACATTTAAAACACCGTTTTCAACAAAAACGTGCTTTTACATCCCTTTTGCAAGTCGATTTTCTATATGCACGGGCCTTTTGACTCGAAATACACATGTAATGTTTAGAAAAATCATCTTCTAAGCACTTCCAACGAATTTTTAGAGTCATGTTACAACTCCAAAACGATGCCAAAGGAAGAGAAAAAATTTGTTTTTGATAAGCCGCAAGCCATGAATGGGTTTTTAGAAGTCAACCACATATGAAATATGCATTGTGCTTAATATAAACAGGCTTCTTCATATGCAAAAAAATATAAAAATCACCACCCTTCCCTTATGACAGGATTTGCAAAGCCATATGCAAGTCCTAATGTCCTAAAATCACCACCTATCCCTTTTAAGTTAATTACGAGATTTAGAAGACCACTCACATGTCATTTTGAACATACACTTGAGCTTTAAATATGCAATATATGTTAAAATATGACGACTTCCCCTCTATGACGGGCTTTAGAAACATTATTACAAGCATTTTAAACTTTAAAGAGAAAATATGTAATGAAGCTCAAAAAGCCCACCAATGCTTTATAATCTCTTTAAAAATCACATATTCCCTTGCGAATATGTAATGGTGGAGTTTTAATTCCAGATAGCATGTAAATGATTCCCAAGATGCCATGCACTGACCAACAAAAAGTCCACCTTTATGCGAGATTTTAAATAAGGAATGAAGACATGCAATCAGGCTTAAAATCCCCACCTCCAGTGCGCTTAATTCCTCGATAACTCTTGAAATACAACTCTGATTGATGCCTAAGATAGTTCAAAAGGAGCGGAATTGAAAATGTCACAATCCTAGGGTGAAACAAAACCAAAATCAAACAAAACAACTAAGAAAATGCCTTAGAGAGTTTATCCTATAAATTTTTCTGTAGTATTGCCCCAATTTTGCGAATACAAAATTGAGGACAACAGCTAACAATTACGCAACAAAGAATCAGACAAAGCTTCCCCCTCCTCCAGAGAGGCTTGCACTTGAAGCCCTACCAGGCAAATCAGCCACAAGTTATTTTGAAACTGATCAAACTGATTCCATACCAGATGATTATCAAATGGAGGACACTGGTGCTCTATACAACGAAAATGATGAAGCAACTAGCGACTCTAACATCAGGTATGTACATTATGAGGATGAGGATCCTAAAGAAAGTTTCGGTCATGCTTATGCGGTTATGATGCGTTCTCAAACACAGTTGGCTCGTCAAAGAGATGAGGCTACGAAAGCAAAGGGTGATGTGCAGACACCAGTCAAAAGAGGAAGCCCACTGCCTATCCTTCCTAAGGATGCAGTGAATAATCAAATAAGTACACCTGCTTCTCTTCCTGGATCTTCCAGTGTACCAAAACCCAAAACGTCTAATCCTAAGCCTCAAGCAGAAAGGTTTTCTTCTTCTTTAGCAAACTCTTTCCAAGCTTATGAAATTTTAGATCATGCTAAGGAGACTAAGATCCAGATGTCTGAGATAGAATACCTACAAGCTTATCCAGATCAGCTAGAAAGGCTTAACAAATTTGTCAAGGAATCTCAACCTGCCCAAACTCAAGTTGCAGCCTCGAAAATTAGAAGTCTGCCTAATAACCTAGTTACTATCCATCTTCCATTCCAGGGAAGACAAAACCTTTTTATATTTCCTTGCTCATTAATGGATTCAAGTTGAGTAATTGTGTTATAGACTTTGGAGCTTCTGATAATGTTATGCCTGCTAAAGTAGCAGGTGCATTGGGTCTTACTTTGACAAAGGCTTTTGGAAATTTCTATTCCATGGAAAATAAGCAAGTGCCTCTTCAGGGGCAAATTAAGGATGCTCAGTTTGCATTCGCTTCCTTCCCTGAAAAGAGAATCAAGATGATTGTCCTGGTTGTTGACGTTCTTGATTCCTATGGGATGTTACTTGGCCGTAACTTTTGTAAGGACGTGGGCGGAGAACTTAACATGGATATGTCTGAAGCACGGATACCTATTAAAGGTGTCATACATAAGCTACTTCTTGAAAGGGAACCAAGTACACAGTTGTGAAGTCTGATGACCCTCATGCAGAGATTTTATTTGAATCGGCAAGAATGGGGAATTACTATCTCCATATCAACGAAGTTTCTGAATTTGTTGAAGACTGGTCTTCTGTTGCATCCATGTCATTATGTCTTTCTGATAGTGATCGATTTGCTGATGCAAATGAGGATCAAGTAACCGATGCCACTTCTACAGCATCTTCTACAATGGTTCAAAAAGCTATACTTCCTCCCATGGAGATTGATATTGTTGAAAGTTCTTCCACACAATCAGATGATGTCAGCACTTCAAGCTCTAATGATGTATGGAAATTGAAGTTTGATGGCAGTTGCGCATCAACCGGTTCGGGTGTTGGGGTCGTGTTGATTTCCCCACAAGGAGAAATGTTCTCATACTCTTTCAAGTTGCAGTTCAATAATACCAACAACATTGTCGAATATGAAGCCTTGATATTGGGTATTGATGCTGCACAAAATAGAGGAATCTAGAATCTACATGCTCAAGGTGATGCTGAGTTTGTGGTGTGTCAAGTTTAGAGTTAGTATCAAACAAGGAATGAAAGGCCCAAGCACTACGGGAATTTAGTGTGGAATTATATTGAAGCATTTGATGCTTTTAATATTTTTATGGTTCTAAGGGAGTTTAATGATAAAGCAGATTCACTCGCAGCTTCGGCAACTCTCTTAATTCCTCATAGGAGTTTTGAGCAAGATAGGTATACCATCCAGTTGGTATATCGCCCAAGTGTTCCTGATAATTCTGACCACTAGAAGGTTTTCAATGATGATCAATAGACCATCAATTTTTTGGAAACTAGAGATAACTTTGATGAATTATATTTTGAAGGTAGTAGTTATCCTCCCCATGAGAACATTTCAGAAAATGATCCTGAGACTGGTGAAGAATTCATTCAGCTTAAGGGAAATAAAATTCCTAAAGATTTGGTCTCACTAGACCGATTGTTTGATAAACATGATCGCTACGTCAAAAATCAGCAAGAGACTGGATCGAGTTCTACTATGGAGTATGAAATATACAATCTTGGATCAGTTGTTGATCCAAAGTTTGTGAATATTAGTAAGTGTTGTTCACACAACACCAGAGGAAAGAGATCGATTCATTGACCTCTTAAGTCGATACATGTACATGTTGGCATATTCATACGACGACCTGAAGTCATTCAGGCCCAAAATGGTACATCATGGCATTTCACTCAAATCGGGTGCTGCTCTATTTTGGGCTGGACAGGTACTCTCCAAGTCCAAGTCTGCAAACTATGAATTGGTTCATTGATCTTGAGATTACTTATATTTTAAGTAAATCAAAGACCCCGAGAAGGTCAAGGTGTGCCACCACAAATTTGAAAGGGGTGTTGCCTTGTGATGGGATAATCAATACTGTATAAGAGAATTGTGTTCAGATGAACAAGATAATTATCTTGTAGTGGTGATGCATGGTTTCCAAGCTGAAGAGGAAATTCATGCCCATTGACTACAAGGATTTGCTTAAGAAACTCCAAAACATGTACCAAATGGAGACAATTGTGAAGGAGTACACGGAAGAGCTCTTTTGACTATACACTAGGCAGGTCAAGTGGAAGAGAATTGAGATAAAGTCTCGAAATATGTTATTGGTTTGCACATTTCCATTTAAGATGAAAGTTGGTCATTGCATATACATTACATGGAGGATGCCTATCAAATTGCACATAAAGCGGAGAAAAAATTGTTCCAAAGAAGAAGAAAAAGCGCATGAAGCAAAGGTGGAAAGAGAAAACATGGAAGTGGAAAGTAGACTTATGTGCAGCAGGATGCCATAGAGTCAAATGGTACCATGCAAAGCTCCAGTGGTGAGAAAACCTCCAACATGAGTAGAGGAAAAGGGAAAATAAGTCATGGCAAAAATTTATGTGAAACTTGTTTTAGGTGGAGGACAAGTGGCTCATTTATTTTTTGAGTGTCTAGAAGTCGTGGTGATTAGGGTCATACAAAGAATCCTGTGCATGTACTGCAAGGAGGAGATGGAGTGAGGCAAAAATTGTCACTTATAAAGTTGGGGAGAAGTTTTGCACAAAATTCTGCTCAAACTTGTGAAAGAGGAGAATGAATCATAGTTAAGGAAATGTATCATATCTTCTGAACTAAATGCAAGTTAAGAGGTAAATGCTTCAAATTTATTATTGATGGTGGCAGAAAAAATAACTTAGCGTACTAAAATGCTTTAGAATTTGGGATTGAAACTATTATTCCTTGCTACTGTATCTGATAACTTAAATACATGAAGTAATAATAAAGATGACAATGCATACCTGATACAAGAGTAAAATATATCTTTATCCACAAATGAAATTATTACAGAAGAAGACCCAAGATGACCAGCCAAGGATCAGAGTTCATCAAACTAAAAATCATACTACTTCCTTTGATGATACTCAATATATTTAAAGGACCCAACGATTGCCAAGAGGAACACAACCGTCAACCAATCGACACTTATAACTATCCAAGTATGACAAACAAATTAACACATAGTTAGATAACAATATTATTAAACATGACAATAGACATTGTACGTTGACTACATCATCCCCCAAAGAGAAAAAGTTATCTTCTAGATGACAAGTAAGCATCAAGTAATATTGTAAACGAAGACTTGTATGTGAACTTAGAAGTGTACCTTGCAAACTCGGACTTGTGTACTTGGAAAATCAAATGAATGTAGGGGTCTGGGAAACACCCTAGCAGGGTCAAGGGACACCGCCCAAATTAAGACCTTCAGAACCACACATAACTCCATGGCGCACATCATTTTCATGATTTTTAAGAGGGAAAAATCAACGATATGTGACCATTGTTGTACAAAACATGTGTGGTATTGTGCTCGTCATAGAAGGATTTGATACCGCCATATGGTGAACGGATGCCAATGTTGTCGTAATGCGTGTAAAATGACAAAACGCTAAGGGTGAGCGCTCTATATGCTATTATCAGATTGATGTCGTACTAGGGGCAGTCATATGATGTGAGGACGCTGAGTAGGTCATATGACATGATAGTGCTAAGAGGATGGTTGTCCCTATATGATGGAGCAAGTTGACGGGCGTACAAGGTAAGGACAGGGTTATCGTACGATGAGGTTGCAATGTCTAGGACATACGATGAGGTTGCAGTGTCCAAGACATACAGTCCAAGGCCAAGTGCGTTGTACAATCACAAGCAAGGGACGTCACCGCACATGGATTGTAAAGCCCAAACAATCAATTCACCAAATTAATCATGTATGATCTGTGCGAGGTGCGCTGATTGTTGTACGATATATGAAGGAATTTTCTTGTTGGACTGTGGAGGTCGTATGTTGAGTATTCCTCGTTGCTTGTACGATGAATGCCTGCTAGGAGTTTCCTCTCGTGCATTGTGATGGATAGATGGTACAATATGCACAAGAATTTGTATGTTGACCAGTGAAGACAATTGTCAATTGAATAGTATTGTTGTACCACTAAATAACAGGATGTTGTACACTCATGAAGTGGCAGAAATAAATATTCAGGTCGATGACATTTTATTCCTTGCTGCCTTGTAGCATCATAATATCACCACTATGGACAGCTGCAATGGTGTGGGGATTTAGTTTGAATTTCGTGGTGGAGAAATCAGTGAATAAAGCAGATCGATCACTTTCAGTTGTCTCATTCATTACTAAATGTGCATTTCCAGATTTCAATAAATAAAGAACTGCTTGTCTTTCCCGGTATGTTTGGGCATAAAAGAGCTTGTATATATTTCTTATATGAAATTAAATCTTTTCCAGCTCTTAAAAGTTGATTGCCAAGTGTTTGTATTATTGTCTAGCTGTTAAAAGTTGCATGCCAAGTGTTTGTATTATTGTCTAGCTGCTGTAGGTGCACATTTTCATGTGTAGGTCATATATATGCATCTGAAAATAAAAAAAGGATTGCATTTGCATATTAGTTAGTTGCTCAGTCATTTTAATGATCATTTGCAAGCATTCAAAGCATATTTGATATCAGTCCAAGTAATAACAATCAAACTGAAACACACCTCTACCAAGATTAAAGATTGTATGCAAAGTGTTTGACAAAATTCCTTGAGTCCAAAGTCAACAAGTAAGAACACATTTTAGCAAGGGATAAGATTGAACCAGCAGGGTTCCTTACAGTGGTACCAGAGCGGTTTCCTGCCATCTTGTTGGGGTTGGAAATTAAAACTCATAGAATTCGCACAGTTGATATCTGAGTGACTGGCACTCTTGTTTTTGTTTGGGTATGGGAAAGTGGCATAGCTTGGAAAAGATCGTTAAGGACCTTGCTCAAGCTCGGCAAAGGTTAGGTTATGATTTGCAGCATTATGAAGATTATCTTTTGAGGAAACCCAGACACTCATCCACACCTACAAGTAAAGATTCAACACAACAGTATAATAAGGAAATGGTGTGGAAGAATCTACAAATGTAGGCATGTAGGTTGGAAGCGTCAAAGATGAGGAATGTGCAGAGGATACAAGCTCTAATAATTCTGATTTTTGTAGCAGCAGTCAGAATTCTTTGCACTATCATGAGGTAACAACCATTCCATTTGTGAAAGATGGTTGTATGGAGTTCCCTAGTGTTGACACTCAATATTTGGGTGTAATGAACTTGTCCAGTTCTCTCTAACAATTTCTATGTCTTAGCCAATTTGAATAAAACACTATGTTTGCTTGTTTCAACTTTTAACCTCTAACAATCAAATTTTCATTCATATGCAAAGAATCAATTTATTCAATCATTTAATGACAACATTTATTGTATTTTCCTTCAAAGATGAATACATTTATTAAAGAAGGAACCTATTTATTGTTGTTGATGGCTCACGCGGTGTATAGGAGTGTAAGCAAGCCACAACTCCTCACGCGAATTGCACAGCAGTCCTTCCTCTTCCCACGCGAGAGACACTACACTCTCCACACTTGCTACTGCTGACTCCACGCAGTGCTGGAGTAATAGCCGCGCCCAAGAAATAGCTCACGCGGCTAGTAATGCCGCTACACATCCAATTGCTACGTCTTTCTTTAAATCCGCCTGAGGGTAGCAATCCGTTCAGCAGACGTGGCATATGGATGGACTCCCAGTCTGCCACAGGCAGTAGTATACACAGCAGCCGTGGCTTATGAATGGCCTGATTTCCTTCAGCAGTCCGCACACCAGCAGATGAATTCGAACTTCTACTAATCTCTATTAGCTTATTCTGGAATGCGATTTCTTCTTCCCTTTACCAAATTGACCTCTTAAGCAGGCCCCAGTTCAATCGAATTCAGCCTGGAATTCGAAGCTTCCACGTATACAACAGCACGTAGGAAGGATTCAATCGATTATATAACAGCAATCGATTAGCGATTAGCCCAAGAAGAATCAGTCTTCAAGCAACTAATTTGACCCTTATATTTCAGCAAGGGCTCAGATAATCAGAGACAATTCTCCAAACAAGTTGATATAAAAAACATTTGATGCTCAGCTTCACAAATGATCCTGTATTTATAATTCCTTGGATGCCAAAGTTGCCAAAATAATCACCAGTTAACCATTCTTCCAAAATATCAACTTCTAAGTCATTATAATAATGAAGTATTATTATTATAATAATAATATAACCCTTTTTATTAATTAATAACATATCGTTATTAATTAATATAATTACTTATCAAATACCATTCTAATGAAGATTCCTGCATCCTCTGTTGTAATGCCTGATCAATATAGTCTTGAACTACACTGCCAGAAATAGTAACTGGCCCCCAAACTGACTTACTAAAAATAGTAACTCCAGATTTGCGAAATTGGCAAATCTGACCACTGAGACCCTCAAAACATCCTATCAACTCACGAGAGTCGCACTGATGAGTTGACCATACTCAGGTTCCCAGAACCTGCTAATTTGGGAACATCACATTGGGTGTTAGAAATGAATTATATAATGCAGATTCATGCCACAACAAATCTGATTTTGCAAATCACACCTTGAAAAATAAATCAGAAAATTCATTGGTAGGCAATGAGTCCCAGGATCGGGTTTTGGATGGACATACAACTACCTTGGAAGAGGAAGGGTGTGAAGACATTGTCAAATCAGCAGTTTCTACAGCGTCTTCTGAAGCCATCATATGAGGTACATAGCAGCAGTACCTTTGTTGTTGATGTGTGCACTGATAATAGCACACATGATGTTGCTTATCATGAGGGGAGCTTGTGTTCTATTTCTCTTTAGAGAGGAGGGCAGGATGTTACAGGAAGAGCATGATATGACTCAGGTTGAACAATCCTTTGTTTGAGGTGGATGTTGCATGGTCATATGACAATCCCCTTTTCGAGGTCGATGTTGTTCACTCTCTTGAGATGAGCGTTCATGATGATTGGGATCCTACCAGTGCATCATGATTTCAGATAGAGCTCACTGAGGGGTTTTCAGGTGTTTATACAGTGAGGAGTGCCTGCAGTTTTACTTTTGATCCTCATGTACATGACCTCTTTTAGATGCATAGTTCAATGGCGCATGTGTTAGATAGCGTGTATGACAGTTCACCTTGCACAGTTTTGGGAAGTAAACTTTGTCAACCTTCCGAGTTGCTTCCCTTTGAGTTGTTTCCACCCGCGACACCAGATGTTAGTATTGATTTGGTTCGGTAGGTACTGTCAGTTATTATGGTGTTGGTGTCATAGGAGCTTGTTGGTATCAGCAGCGATATTACACAGTTCTACCCTCAGGATCCGGGTGGACTAGTGTGTTAATTTGTTTCTGAGATTGCTTGGGGACAAACAATTTCAAGGAGGGCGGACTATAATGTCCCCATTTTGGCATGATATGGTTTATGATTGGATTAGCCTATTATTGGCCCTTGTAGGCTAAGTCAGATGGGTAGAGGGTCCCAGTTGGCAGATCAGGAGGCTCTTTCCCTTCTAGAGTACAAAAGCATTTAGATTTGTTCTTCATTTCGCTTAATTTGGGGGACTTACTATATGTTCATTTCTATATTTGGCAGGGCACCTAGATCGGCCTCAGTTGCAGTGTTGACCCTTGGGACCTTTGTTTTGATCAGGGATTTACTAATTATAGTAAGTCAGGGGTTGATAGAGATGGACTCTTACTTTTTTTAGTAAGGCATTTGGTTGAGCAATGAAAGTAGTGGTTGACCTACAGGTTCAGACAAGGCAGAGAGATGATGAGTAATCAATGAGATATTAAATTTATAATGGCATTAATGAAGTTATATTATAAAGTTATTATTTAACTTTATAAAATATAGTAATGTGAGGGGCCAGTATATTTAATGGAAAAGTACACTTTTATTAATGATATAACCTAAGTCAACCACTAAAGCAACTATGAAAAATCATTAAAAAGACTTATTGTTGAAGCTTCATGGATCCAACTTGTCGAGGAAATTATAAAAGGCCAAGGAAGAAAAATGGTTTCATTATGCATGTCTATTGGTTTTTTAGAATGAATGTTCTTGGGAATTGAGCCATGAAACCTAGGGTTTCAGTATTTTATAGCATTGGAGGACGATAATTCTTCAGTGTATGTGCAATTTTGAGACTGTGAAAGACCAGTTGAATTATTGCTTACCTGTGGGCTTCAAACAAAGGTCTAGGTTAAATGGTGAAGTTTGTGAAAGATAGTGTTATTTCAAAGGGTAAATCCATAGCCGCCCTCTAGAAGCAATTTGCAACATAATTTTTGACTGATTTTAATATATTTAAGGCTGTCGTATCAACCCCAAGCCTTACGTGAGAAGCTGCATCTTTGGCGTCAGGTATCTAGGCCAAATCGCCTAGCATTTGGTTGCTTTCCTATCACCACTATGGACAGATGCAATGGTGTGGGTATTTAGTTTGAATTTCGTGGTGGAGAAATCAGTGAATAAAGCAAATCGATCACTTTCAGCTGTCACATTCATTGATAAATGTGCATTTCTAGATTTCAATAAATAAAGAACAGCTTGTCTTTCCGGGTATGTTAGGGCATAAAAGAGCTTGTATATATTTCTTATATGAAATTAAATCTTTTCCAGCTTTTAAAAGTTGCATGCCAAGTGTTTGTATTATTGTCTAGCTGCTGAAAGTTGCATGCCAAGTGTTTGTATTATTGTCTAGCAGTTGTAGGCTCACATTTTCATGTGTAGGTCATATATATGCATCTAAAAATACAAAAAGAATTGCATTTGCATATTAGTTAGTTGCTCGGTCATTTTAATGATCATTTGCAAGCATTCAAAGCATATTTGATATCAGTCCAAACAAGAACAATCAGACTGAAACACACCCAACAAGATTTAAGATTGTATGCAAAGTATTTGACAAAATTCCTTGAGTCTAAGTTCAACTAGTAAGAACACATTTTAGCAAGGGATAAGATTGAACCAGCAGGGTTCATTATAGACATGTTCCTTGTACATTGAACTTGTTTGGATTTTTTTCGCTCTATAAATTCCAATGTCTGTCTTGCACTCACAGCCACGTACAAGTCCTTCACTCGTCCACCTTCATTGTCCTCTACACTCCTGTTTTCCTGAGGATCATTTCTGCACTCCCTTTGTTTGGGGATCTTTGGCTCAAATTCTCCAATTCTCGGCTCATCCCTTGAGATGCATAGTTCTCAAATGCGGTGTATGTTATTCTTAAATGCTTTGGGTAGTTCATGTCCAAAGTCTATTTCTTCTTCTTCATCATTTGGTATTGTCTATACGAATGATTGTCTTGCTTGGTTGGCAAGGTCTTGGTGTAATTTGTTCGAGAGTGGCAAGAGTCTAACAATTTCCTCCCTCGCTTCATGTACACTGTGTACATTCTTCATTGAATGCCTGCCTTTCTTCTCGACTAGGACTATGACTGATGTTTCAGTTTTAACTTCATTCTCAGGAAGAGCTTTGACTTGGGAATCATCCTACTGAATTTTCCTTGAATATTTCTCACAATTTTTCTTCTTAAATTCTTTGTTCTACAATCCTTAAAGATCACCTAATCGCTTGGTCTTGAGTCTCTTGACCACCTTGTGGCCTCTTCTCGCCTTTATTGGGGTCTAAGGGAAAAAATCACTCAAATTTGACCTGATTTCTTTTAAGGCAACGACACTAAATGTTTACTGCTATATCTGTTAAATACATTAAGTAATAATAAAGATGACAATGCATACTAGATACAGGAGTAAAATATATCTTTATTAGCACATGAAATTATTATAGAAGAAGACGTGAGATTATCAGCCAAGGATCAGAGCTGATCTGACTAAAAATCATACTACTTCCGTTAACGATACACAATATATGTTAAGGACGCAATAGTTTCCAAGAGGAACACAACCCTCAACCAATTGATGCTGATAACTACCTAAGAACAACGAACAAATTAATACATAGTCAGATAACAATATTATGGAACATATCAATAGACATTGTACACTGACTATAATCATGCATGCCATGCCTTATTCTCTTATTGAAGGTATAATAGCTCAACATGATAGATAGACGTCAAAATTAATTATTGATGGTGGCAGAAAAAATAACTTAGCATCCACTAAAATGATTTAGAAATTTGGTTGAAAACTATTGTGCACCCTATGCCATATTGAGTCTTTTTGTTATTGAAGGTACAATTGCTCATAGTTATAGATGAAAGTCCATTTGCACTCTACATTGTTTAATACACAAATGAAATATGGTATGATGTAATTCCCATGGATGCTTAATATGTTTTATCAGGAAGACCACAAGAGTGCAATAATACTGCCATCGATAACATGAGGGAGAACACTTTCACCATCATAGAAGATGGTACGAAGCGCAAGTTATTGCCCAAGAAGGCAGACAAGAGTGCAAAGTGAAAGATGATGTTTTTATTAGCAAAAGAGTTTCTGCAAACTGCTATGCCCTAGTAGTCAAGCCCACGCAAAAGAAAGGAGAGTTTCACAATTTAGGGGAGCCAAAGATTGAGGCACTGATCAAAGAGTTCATTGATGTGATTAGTAGAGGAATGTGACAAGGATTACTACCAATGAGTGGCACCTCACATTGCATGATCCTAGGATCTAGTTTTCCAATGAGGCACCACATATAATGAATCTAGACATGGATCTAGAATAAACTAGAGAAATGGAAGAATTTCTCGAATCAGATCTAATTTAGGAAAGTTTGAACCCTTGTGCAATGTTTACAATACTTTCACAAAATAAGGGTGGAGTGTGGAGATTGTGTATTGACTCCTACATAATAAATAATATCAATATCATCAGTTTCCATTACTCCCCATGGATGATCTCACGGATTGCTTGAGAAGCATGCATTACTTTTCTAAGACTGATTTTAAGAGTAGATATCATCTCTATATCAAGGAAGGAGATGAGGGGGAAATTACATACAAAACAAGAGAAAATTTGTACAAATGGACAGTGATGCCATTTGGGTTGACAAACGCACCATGTATGTCCATGAGAACTGTCAACAAAATTATAACGCCATTTTTATGCAAGTTTTTGGTCATGTATTTGGATGATATTTTGTTTTTCAGCAAGACAAGGAGCATCTCGTGCACCTATAGTAGGCCTTCACAAAACTAAGAAAAGAAAAATCAAGCATCAAGTTGAAGTGTATAATCTTGAGGAAGAAATATACTTCAGATATGTCATATCTTGAGATAGATTGAAGGTGGGTCTAGAGAAGGTCAAGGTGATTGTTAAATTGTCAGAATAAAATTTCAATTGAATTCTTGCACCCTTTACTCACTACATGAGGAAAGGTGGACTTAAATGAATGGTTGTTACTGCCAAGAGTTTTAAACTCCTAAAGAAGGTGACCAAGAAGCTCATGTTAGCACTTTTGGATTTTGGAAAATTTCCCCAAGTTGATTGTGATGCCAACAGTAGCACAATAGGTGTTGTATTGAGTTAGGAGGGTAGACCAATCACTAATTTTAGGAAAAAATTAGATGAGGCTAGCCATAAGTACTCTATCAATAACCAAGATTGGTGTGGGATTGGTGAAGGATTCATATGTGTGGGATTGGTGAAGGATTCATATGCTATAAATCTAGATCATGTAAGTGCATGGTACACATGCATGAATCCATGAGCTAGAACTAGAGGTCCACAAGAGGGATTTATGTTCAAGCAAACATGGTTTGTACTTCTTTCGAGTTCAATGAGGGAGAACTCATTTGTCAATTGCATAGTGGCAGAGTCAGAGTCTACTTTGGTATAGACATGATGTAGACCATGTTGGAGGAGACATACTACATCCAAGTTTGTGTAAAGATGTATAAATATTTCTTAAAATTTGTAAAACATTTCAGTTAGAAAAATGATTTGTGGAGAACATTGGGTTGTACAAACCACTGTGCACACCAAATAGACCTTGGGTGAAGTTGTCCATGAATTTGAACCTTGGATTAATGACTCCAGCATTCTAGTAATTAACAAATTTTTAAAAATGACATTTCATTCCTTGTCAGAAGTCAAATGATGCATCAAGGGTTGTGAATTTGTTTTTCGATGAGTTAGCACGGGTTATTGTGGAGCATTACTTCAGATAGATATTCTAAGTTCCCAAGCCATTTTTGGCACATAGTATGGAAGAAATCGAGCACACAACTCAGTTACAATCTACTTATCATCCATAGATAGATGAACATGTAGAATTTGTCAATTGAATTTTGGCAACTTACTCAATTGTTTAGTGGGGGAGAGCACTATGTAGTGGAACTCCATCTTGCCACTAGTAGAGATTATGTTTAACAATTCAGTGAATAGGCCTATAGGGAAGACATCACTTTAAATGGTGTATGGAATATCTCCAATAGGTCTTGCATATCTATTGAGGGTGGGAGATGGTAAGCATGGAAGCTAAGGACTTTGTGCAGCACACAGTAGTTCATGCACAAGCAAGAAGCAGCTTGAGGAATGCAGCACCATGTATAAAGCACACATAAATGAATGCAAAAGAGAAAAAATTACTGAAAAGGAGAAGTGGTCAGAGACCATTTGAGGAAGGAGCAATTTCCCAAGGGAACATATCATAAGTCGGAACCCAAAAAAATTGCTCTATGTCAAGTCTTATGTAGATTTAGATAAAATATGTATGAAATTGAATTACCAAAAGGTTTGAATATCTCTTTGATATTTAATGTTATTTTATCTATATCCTACCTTGTGCTAGACCATATAGTTAATGCACAATTATAGGTATTAATGGAAAGCAAGTGCCTTCAAAGCAATGAGAGGAAATTGCACAAATTTTGGATCTACACTCACAATCTTTTCAACCAAGGTGTCTGATGGAGAAGCATCCTAGGTGTCATGCAATCTGGCATCATCCAACAAATTTTTCCTTCAATATTTGGTTTTTTGTGTACCGATGTTGTGTTTGCATGAATTTGTTCATTTAATGTTTCCTTGGTGGTGTTGGGGCAAACTTGTATGTGAACTTGTGCAATCTTGCATTGCATTTGCATTACCATAGGAATGTTCACTGGGTAACTTTCTTGGATATGGTTGCTTTGCACACGCTGTGCCAAAGGTTTTTCTACAAGCATCCTAGTCACACCACCAATGCATTAATCCAGAAAATTTGTAAGACCACCATTGATCATTTGCATGTCATGCAAGTGGGTGGATTGATGTGGAGACCTACATAACCTTTCTGTTCATAGTGCCACTTTTGTGTTATGTTTTATGATCCTGTGCACCCTCACACTTTTCCCACGTGTCACGTCACTGTGATGACTTTGACATTTGTCAAGTTATTTTCCTGCAAATGGTCAGCGACTGATTGAAGCTGTTTTTTTTACTGATTGTTCCGCTTCTATAATCTGAAACAGAAATCTTTTGAGTTAGTTGTTGTGATAGTTCAACTTCTTCTTGAGGTGGCAATTATCTATGGTCATTGACAGAGCAAGTTCAATTCCAAGTTTCAGTTCATTGATGAAGGCCAGTGTTCATAGGGCAGAATTACAAAAGACTACTTAAATTTGAAAGAGCTAGAAATTTTAAGGCAAGGATCAGCTAGTGTTTGAGAGTGTATTTTTTCTAGTGATTGAGCTGGGGTAAATTATAAGATAGTGTCATTGCATAAGGTATTTAGGTTGATAGGATACATCGTCCAATAAAAGGCCCATGTGTGTGTTATCTTACTGTAATTGAATAAAGTATTATGCTTGTTTGTATTCATCGTGATCTTCCTTTTGCTTTTGTTGTGACTGTGCATCCGCTGATTGTTCATTCTACCCACTTACAATGCTGTACAATATGTTGATTATCTCTATGAAAAGTTATAAATAACTAAAACAATCTTTGAATCACATTTTATAGAACTTAAAAGACTTCCGATACAATATGACAATGAAACATTATAAAAATTAAAAAATATAAAATATATTTAAATATTTAAGAAATATTAAAAGATAATTAAAAATATAAAATATATTTAAATATTTTTCAGTGAACCTGTAAATTCTCACCTCCATGATTATTCTTTTCTTGAGGCAACCTTCTTGTTGAAATTGTAGGCTAAGAACATGTTGAGATCCTTTAAGTGTGGGTTGATGCGTAAGAGGTAAGCCCAATGTGGGCAATGGATTTAATTCGTCACATTTATATGTAGCACCCGCTCTCTCATAAGGAAATCCAAAACTTTTCTCCCATAAAACTTGAGTTTGTCTTAACCCCTCATCCAACATTTGTCTCGTGCCCATTCGCTCACTAGTACCACCAAAATGAAGTACTCTACCTACTACCTTAATCATGTCTTCTCTATATGCCTCCACTTTCAACTGGTGAGTGTGCCAAATTAATTCTATATCACAAGTAGGTACAAATAAAGGGCATTGTGTGTTGAGCTCTCTAGAATATTTTTCAATTAAATGTAAGAAGGCTTTATACCTCTCTCCTGCATGTTTCAAATATTGATCATCTAGCATGTGAGGTTCACATACCTGCAAAAATAAACTAACTCATGAGAAATCCAAAATTTATTGCCATGCTTTACAATGTTAAATATGAAATTCCTCTCTTGCAAATTAATTAATTTATTGAGAAACTATTTATTTTTTGTCAATTTTTTTGATAATAAGATGTTAATTTATTAAAAAATTATGCTCAATGGCAATACAATGAAGACTTACCATGAGGACCTATTAGTTTTGATAATGTAATCCAACAAGAATACAAAAGACTATAATTAATGAAAACCCCATCGAGAGAATCACTTCCAAGATTATCAGCACATCATCAAGGAAACAAACCAAACATTGAGGACCAATTAGTTGTTACTATGTAAGGGATTATATAATCCAATGATAAACATTACCATTTATCTAAATGTAAACTCTATTATTGATTAGAACCCCACCAAGGGTATCCATTACAAATACACCACCAAAGAAATAAATGAACATGAGGACACATGTATCCATCCTAGAGGTTATCACTAGTGAAATACCTAGAGGGAATCACATATAGAAACCTACTCACTCACTCCATTTCCAATATGAAAAAATGGCATACATGTGTCCATTGACACGTGACTAAACAATTGTATATCAATCAGATGAGCTCATGAGAGAATGAGATTCAATATTTTTTATCAAGGCCTTTAATTATGTAATTTTTGAAGAAGAATTGTTCCTCATGTTTTGTGAGGATAAGCCATTAAATTAACCATTATTGAACTTGTTGGTACATATACATGTATATGTACATTACCTAGACATAGATTCTATTTTTCCCCAAATATTTTATATTTATGAAAATTAAATTTTGTAAACATGGATAATTCCTCAAATATTTAAACCCTTAGCTAGGATTGAGTAATACTTATTTATCTATTTGCATGTAACTTATCAAGATAATCAAGTTCATTAAGATTACATTAGACAATATTTTGATTTAAAGAGATGATTGCATTAGTTGGAAGATATTATTAGTAGAGTAATTTAGTTTGTGTCAATTGTTTGAATATATCTTCCTTGAATTTGTGCCAAATTTGATCTTGAGATGCCCATTTGAGCACTCTACAAGGTAGAAAATGCAAATAACCCTCACACTTAGCCAAGTTTTTGGAATTTTAATATGGGTAACTGACTAAGGTGAAGGAAAAAGAAAGCCAAAACCAGAAGCACAGTTAACATGATTACCCACATAGATCTCTCAGATCTGTTATAGCTAGTGGGAAAATACAAGAGGGGCACAAAGGGACAATTTTGGTGACTTTTGTGGGATGTTTATTTCCTAAACTTGGAATCTCATAGGAGTCTCAGGGCTAGCAAAAATTGAACAAGGCTTACGTCAAAACACCATGAAACAGTTAATGTGCAAAATACACTCGGAGGAAAACAACAAAAGACCTAGATCATGCATTTCCCTAATGAGAATGTTAAGTGTGCAAAGCACTTCTTGGAAAACATCAACAACTAAATTAAATTGTACATGATTTACAGACATAAATGTGAACTATCATAATTTGCTTTTGTCAAAGACAAATCTCCTGAAGGAGTTGATTCCCCTCAGACCATAAATGCCTTTACTACCTAGTTGCACTTACAACCATTGAAGCTCCTACTTGCATGCATCAAGTCACACATACTAGCCATGTGGGGAAGAGTCACCTCTCTATCAGCTTGGTCACTGCAGGGCAACCACAAAATTTAGGTACTCGACACATCTGATGATGCATGGATCATGCACATAACATGGATAAAAAAATTTGGAAGCAAGTCAGCAATAAAACAAAATCAACTTGTGGAGGAACAAGAATTCTCCCCACAGAAAGGCATCTCATTGCTACAACAGCTGACCTCTTTATAATATGAATTAAAACAAAAGGACAACGTTTCCAGATCACATGGTAATGAAAAATATGCCATATTTTCTTGTTAATATGCACAAGGAAGCTCTTCCTCATGCACATCAAACAAAAAACTTTGAAACCATGGCATATTGTCAAATTAGGTAAGAAGAGAACTATCTTCTTGACATATGTATTGCTGGTCAACATCACTAAAAAAGGTATGCTGATTCCAAGTGAAACATTCAAGTTTATGTACATCATCCTGCAAAAGGTCGCATTTTCATCTTGAATGAACACCTCGTATTCAGTCCTTTTAGACTCACGGATAGTAGAGAACCAACATACAACCTAATTACAAGTGCTAATGCACATCTCATCAGCATGACCCCTTCATGAAGCACCCTAAATATAAGAGGTCAAAAATCTCATCTTAAGGCATCATTCAAACACTTATCCAAGTGCAATTCAAGCAAGTAAAGGCAAAAATCAGAGCAGAGGTGGATGAAATCAGAAGTTAAGGAGCGAATTTTCATATCAAGGGCAGAATCAGAAAAATTCAAGGAAGATCAAGGAAGATTAAGAGCGGACAGAAGCGAATTGAATCAGAAATTAGGGAAAATTCAGATCAGAATTGAAGCAATTCCCCAGCAGATGAAAGATGTGAATTCAAGATAAGGCAAAAAAATCAAGATCCTAGCAAAAAATCAGGCCTACAAGGGCAAATTCCAGCAATGAAGGCGATAAAACTCAGAATTCAAGGGCAATTTTATCATGAAAATCAGATCAAAGGAAGAAAAGTGTGAATTTATTCCAGAAAATGAAATCATTAAAAGGTGCAAAATATCATCTAGAGGTCCAAATTCAACCAGATCAAGAGCAATTTGACGAAAAAAAATCAGAGAAGGATTAATTTGATCAAACTGGAGGTGCAAATTCCAGATTGAAGTGTGGTCTTCACCAAGGAAAACTAGAATTAAGGTAACTCCGTCAAGAAGGCAATTTTTTAGGCCCTGATTTGCGCATTTTTTGCAGATCTGTAACAAGGATTTTAAAGGGTTTACAAGCTATATATTTAAAATTGCAAAAGAATCCAAGTTTCCAGTTTCCAAATTTGCAAATTTCCTAGTTCCAAAAGCAAATCTAATCCAAGACTAAAGTTATAATCCTATGAAGATTGATTTCAAGATCAAAATCCTAGTTCTTGAAGAGTTGTTATCATGGAAATATTTTAAGTTCTTCAAACTTGCATTTTTTCTGTTTCACTATCATGATCTGAAATCTTTCTCTTTTACAGGTTTGATGCAAGGATTAAAGTTGTGATGATGAAGGAATGATGGTGATCAAGGAGGTGAACAAAGGATTCAAGGGGATCAAGTTTGAAGAGGATGACATTCAAGATGAAGATGACAAGGAATTCCAAAAAAAGAAGATGAAAATGCTAAGGACAAGATGGATGGGATGAAAAGATCAAGACACTTCAAGATGATGACAAAGAAGGATCGCTTGATGATGAAGAGCTCTACAATTAAAACAAGGACAAGACTCACAAAATGGGAAAAGGAATTCAAGATCAATTCGTACAAAGAAGCAAGTAGCTCCACAAATAAGGAATTCAAGATCAATTCGTACAAAGAAGCAAGTAGCTCCACAAATGAAGAATGCTATCACAATATTGGATTTCCTTTGGAAACACAAGATCAGAATGAAGGACTCAGTTACTTCAAGGAGATCACAACAAGATAACATCCAAGACAAAGACATTCAAGGAGATGAAGAAGAATTCCAAGTCATTAAGAGATGAAGAAGAATTCCAAGTCATTAAGAGATGAAGATGAAATTCACAAGTAGATAGTTTCAGAAGAGTAAATCAAGGTTAGAAAGGACTTATTTATGATGAAGATAAAGTTTACAAGATACACACACTAAGGTGGCACCTATCCGTCTTCAACCAATCAAGTAATTTCAAGTTGACATGTCCAAGTTCATCCAACTTGACTCATTCACAAGTGGACATGTGGAAGGCATTTAATGTAATATTACAATAAAGTTTCTCAATGGTTCATCCTTGAAAGGATATGTACTTAAAGACTTGTAATCTCCTTATTGGATTGCATTAAATGAATGTAGGTGGTATTTGTAGCTACCCTAATTAGGGTTTCTATTCAATTATCTCGGTCGTTGATTTAGATTCAATTTAGGCCCTTCATTGTAATTGGGAAGTCTATACAAGGCTTGACCTCATTTGTAAATCATTAAAAGAGGATTAGAATTAGAAGATTGGTATTAGGAGCAAGCAACTAGTAGTAGCAGTAGGAGGAGATTAGAGATTGTTGTGAAGACTATGTTGAAATTAATATACAATATACAATTTCCATCGAAAATATGGTGGATCTTTGTCTTTTGTTTATACATTTTGCATGGTTTCTCAAGTTTTAGTTAAAGTTCGTTGATTTTAATCGAGAAATGTGGAAATATATGATAAATTCCTTGGTTAATACCATTTGTAGTTTGTTGATTGCAAATTGCAATGTATGGTTAGTCTGAACCCACTTCAGCACTAGTTTAATTGTGGATGTTCATTTGGATTGTGCCAATATTGTGTATTTGGATGAACGTTTATAATATGAAAATTCTTTGTTACCTTTGGAGATTGTACCAAGTTTTGTGTAGTTGTTTCCTCATGGTGAAGCAAAACGTTTAGAATTCTAATATCCAAACATTATCCATTGTTATCATTGTCCTTAGAGATTAGATCGAGTTAGCTTAGATCCCTAAATTGTTACCCTTTTTTTCTTTATTTGAAATCGAGTTAGTTTAGCATTCAAGTTCCAGCCACTTTGATGGAAAAAAGCCAATAAATCCAGAAAGAATAGCATAAGTCCCTTTGTGTGTTACCAGCAATATCACATCAATTCACTGAGTTATATCCAACATGAAGTTGCTAGTTTACAGTGTAAACCTTGGGGCTGCCTTATTTGATCACACATTGCCATATTGTTTAGCATTTGAGGTTTCCTCGTTCAAGATAGGATAGAATACTTAATATTTTATTCTATGTTGGCGAGTGTCACAAAACATGCATCAACACCAATGACCTAAGCAATGAGGTCTTTTGAGAATTAAATCTCCACACGTCTCATTTTTGTACCCACAAACAAGATTCAAATTGTTTAGTGTATGTCTACCCCAAGTGGACAACATAGGGACCATTAAAAGAAAAATCCTAATTGATTTTCTCTGTAGCATTAGCCTCCTGTTTAGAAGAGGATAAAAGCTTCTCAATGATCCAATACACCTCCTCATTATGTTTCATAATAATCCTTACCCCAAAGTGTAAGGGGTAAATAGTAGATCTTGCCACCTAAAATACTATCAATTTAGTTTATGGCCTCCCTGGGAAGGTGATCTCCCTCCTTCCAATTTATGTATCTATCATGTTGAACACCCTAATTGATGAAATAATGCACCACATAATTTCCTTTGTGGAACACATGCTTTATTTCAACATTAGAAAGGGAATCCAAAATATTTGTACAAATCCTCAATCACGTCATTAATAGACCAACTAGAGGTGTGAGTTTTCAAAAGACAATTATGTTCAAGGAATCTTCCTTCACTTCCATGTGTTATAGACCAAACTTTTTGGCTAAAACGATACCACGAAAGGCCGCACTTGCACCAACAAATGATTGGTTTGAAAGCCAAGTTTGATTGAGAAAGAACTCACTGCTCTTTCCAAATGATTCGTGGTAACACCTCTTGCTCTGGAGGGCCTTATGTTTCCTTTAGAGGCCCCATCAAAATTCAACATAAACCAAGGGGATGGGGGATAGCACCACTAGGTTTGGAATCTACAAATGACAACTTTCTAAAGAGGGATTCCAAAATCAACTCCCGAATTCCAACTTTCCAACCCCTTTGGGCTCGATTGAGACACCAATGATGAGAACTCTCAAAATTTTGGCTCTCGTTCATATTGACACTATGCATGTCACAAAGACTAGTATGTAAGTCTTATTGAGGGTTAGAGTAGTGGTGAATTTGTTTCTTTGGGTGATGATTGGATTCACTTTATAAGAGGTTGCCGAATGTTACTGTGTCATTGGATAATGTTGTAAATTATACATTTATGGATGTTCAATAAGTCAAACTACTATCTATAAGTGAGATCGCTAAAAATCCTTATCTATGTGAAGTTTCAAGAAAACAAAAGTATGGTAGCTACTCTTCAATATAACAAAGTAATTGTTGTTGGCATTGAAAAAAAGGGATTGTATAAATTGATTCTTCCTGAAACAATAGAGGCACATGCACTAATAGTGGTTGAGACTTGAGAGTACCACTAGACTTTGGCATGAAAGGTATTGTCACTTCAATAATTAGTATTTGTCTATGTTTGGTAAGACTAATACGGTGGATGGACTTCCATCCATTTAGAAATGTTAGAATTTATGCATAGGGTGTTAGATGGAGAAACAAAGTCAACATTTGTTTGAAACTAATTAGGCATGGTAAGCCATAAGGGTTTTAGATTTAGTACATATCGATTATATGGTCCTATAAAAACACCTACAATGTCTAATGTGAAATATTTCTTGTTACGTGTTGGTACATTTTCTAGAACAATATGGGCTTTTTGAAGAATAATTCTAGACAATACCATGGAAGGCTGCACTTGCCCCAACTAATGATTGCCCAACAAATGATTGGTTTGAGAGCCAAGATTGATTGAGAAATAACTCACTTCTCTTTCCAAATGATTCATGGTAACACCTCTTGCTCTGGAGGGCCTTATGTTTCCTTTAGAGGCCCCATCAAAATCCAACTTAAACCACGGGGATGGGGGATAGGACCACTAGATTTGGAATCTACAAATGACAACTTTCTAAAGAGGGGTTCCAAACTAACTCCCAAATTCAACTTTCCAACACCCTTGGGCTTGATTGAGACACCAATGAAAAGAACTCTCAAAATTTTGGCTCTTGTTCATACATTATGCATGTCACAAAGACTAGTATGTAAGTCTTATTGAGGGTTAGAATAGTAGTGATTTTGTTTCTTTGGGTGATGATTGGATTCACTTTATAAGAGGTTGCAAAATGTTACTGTGACATTAAATAATGATGTAAATTATACATTTATGGATGTTCAATAAGTCAGACTACTATCTATAAGTGAGATCGCTAAAAAACCTTATCTATGTGAAGTTTCAAGAAAACAAAAGTATGGTAGCTACTCTTCAAGATAACAAAGTAATTGTTGTTGGCATTGAAAAAAAGGGATTGTATAAATTGGTTCTTCTTGAAACAACAAAGGCACATGCACTAATAGTGGTTGAGACTTGAGAGTACCACTAGACTTTGGCATGAAAGGTATTTTCACTTGAATAATTAGTATTTGTCTATGTTTGGTAAGACTAATACAGTGGATGGACTTCCATCAATTTAGGAATGTTAGAATTTATGCATAAGGTGTTAGATGGGGAAACAAAGTCAACATTTGTTTGAAGCTAATTAGGCACGGTAAGCCATAAGGGTTTTAGATTTAGTACATATCGATTTATATGGTCCTATAAAGACACCTACAATGTCTAATGTGATATATTTCTTGTTGGTACATTTTCTAGAAAAATATGGGCTTTTTGAAGAATAATTCTAGCTTTGTAGTGTCATAAGGTTTTGTTCAAAAACAAAGTAAACAAGTCAAGAAATTGAGATTAGATAATGGAGGCAAGTTGGTATCCAACTAGTTCAAAGACTTCGACAAGGAAGGTATATGTTGACAATATAAAAATTCATACACTCAACCACAAAATGGATGTTAGGGTTTTGGCAGATTTGAGATATAAACAATATTAAGATTATGCATAAATAAGAGAAGACAAAAATACAATAACACAGAGATTTAACGTGGTTCACCAAATATGGGCTACATCCACCAGAGAATTAGTCATCCACTTATTTTATTATCCAACGAAGAGCAAATTACAATATGAAGATTTCACATCACAAAATCACTTATTTATCAAGCATTTTTTAGGCGGTTTACAAGGTCAGTTAACGAAATAAACCCTAACTTGAACCCCAGTGAGGATGCATGACGAGTGTATAGTACTTGCCTGATCAGTTGCCACATACCAACAATGGAGTCTTAGAAATGAGGAATAAAATGGTTATGGAGATGGTAAGGTGAATGGTGCATAGACCAAGTGTGCCATATAGGTATTGGATATTGCAAGGAAAAGTCCAAAATGAACCTCTAGTACTATAAGATTTACTAAAAAAAATTGATAGTAGTGCACACAAACTATGCCCATAAAGTGGAATCAAGACATATATTCATCTCACACATAAAGTCATAGAATATAAACCTCAGATCTATGTAAATTTGAGCAATATAAGAACATATAAAATAAAACTTGAAAACAAGAATGAGAGGAAGAAAAGCATGGAAAAAAGAGAAGAGACAAGGAAAAACCTTTCAAGTGAAAAAACCCTACCTAAAGCATAGAAAATACAGCAACACATAACAGTTACAATACACTTCTAGGCTCTTGCCTAATATAGAAATATCATTCTCTTCCTCTAAAGGAAATCTAATAACATAGTTATGCAATGAAAACTCTCCAATGCCTCTATCTCAAGCTCTTAATATATAGACTCAAAGAAGCCCAAAAAACCACCAAAAGGCATTAACACAGGCCAAAATAAGGTCCGTGAATACTCTAGTAAGAGTTCTCATGAATCACACCTAATTTTCATTCATTATTTATCATTACATCCTTTGGAAAGATGCTTTATGACATGTCATAAGTGGGTCAAGATTCTTATTCCACTTTGTAACTCTCTATGATCATTCTTTTACATGCATTAGAGAATCCATCATAAGTAACCCCCACATCTTGCAATGTCATAATAACATTAGATAATCTTGTGATTTCTTATGAACATATCATACGAAGGCATAAACATGGCATAATGACCAAGTCATAAGTGAGACTACACATTCCCTAAATGAGGACAAAACAAGTAATAACTGTTTCAAAATTAGGACATGCGTGGTGTATGGAACACCTAAAATCCCAAAGACGCAATAAATACAAGTCTACATCCTTAATAGAAGTCCTTGTAAAGCCTTGTAGAATGTATTCCCAAGGAAGCATGGTTAGATAGAAGACCTTCTAGAAGTGATTTTTGAATTTTTGGTTGTATTGTTTTTGCACATATTCCTAAGAATAAGATAAGTCATTTAAAAGCAAAAAGAAAACCACATATGTTTTTTGGCTATTCTATATAATCCAAAGCATATTGATCACTAGATATCTCTACAAAGAAAATTGTGTTTAATAGAGATGGTCTTGTAGATGAAAATATACCTTTCGTTTCAATTAATGGTAATTATACGAATATTAGTGTTTGCGAAACTACTATTTCTAGAACAAGATCAGGTGCTAGAATCAATGAAAAAACATTAGAAGAGTCTCTTTCCAAGGTGTACTATGAGGAGAAGGGATCAAAGTGATACTATACAATCTTAACAACACAGTCAGGAGGGCCAACATGAGAGACCAAATTTATACTATACCACACTAAAAGATGTTTAGAACAATGAATTGCCAGGATTGATGGAAAGCCAATCTACACATTTGGGAAAACACCTTCTGCGAGGTGGTGAACAAGTAAATTTTTCTGTAACTTATACTGATTCAAAGAGATTTTAGCCTAGTGCATTTATGAAGGCCAAAGAAAATTCTGAATGGAATGCTACCATGAAGGTGGAGTATGATGCCTTGATAAAAAATAGGATTTGGGTGTTGATGGCATTGCCCTTGGGAAAGCAATTCATTGGTAGTAAATGGATTTATAAAGTGTAAATCAGATGGTTCTTCAATGCAAGGCTTATATTGTCACCAAAGGATGTGCATAGGAGGAAGGGCTAATGAAGAGACCTTTGTCCCTATTATCGCCATTTTTTTCTTAATTTTGATGGAATTTATTTTAAATGGATGTCAAAATGCCTTCTTGAATGGAGACTTGGAGGAAGAGATCTACAAAACTTAGCCACAGGGCTTTTAGGTTCCGAAAAATGAAAAATTGGTTTGCAAGTTGGTATAATTTTTGTATTGACTTAAGTAGGCTTCTCAAGCCCAGTATTTTAAAATGATCAATATCTTAGAGATTCTAATTTCACAAAAATCTGTTTTTGACCCACTCTCTATGTCAAAATTAGTGGTGGTGACATAGCAATTCTAATTTTTTATATTGATGGTCCTCCCATTAATGGAAGCAGTGTTATTCTAATTGAATAGGTGAATCATGATATATGTTTTGCTTTTGAAATGGCAGATCTAGACCTTCTTCTATTTTGTTTAGGTGTAGAATTTTAGCAAAATGATCAAAAACAAATTCTATCACAAAGTATGCTGAATCTCTTTCAGAAAAATTTCAAATGACTGAATGTAATCCTACATCTATTCCTATGGAAGTTGGGATCGAGCTCTAAAATAAAATTGTTTCACCACTAGTCAATGAAATAATCTATCAACGATTGGCCGGTAGTTTGATTTATCTTATTATCACTACACCGGATCTTTGTTTTGCAGCCAGTTGTCTTTCTCAATTCATGTCTAGACATCAAGAGGAACATTGGCAAGCTACAAAATGAATTCTCTGGTATATCAAAGGGTCCCTCAACTTTAGCATCCTATACCAACAATCTATTGACTTCATGCTAGTTGGATATACTAACTCTAATTGGGCTTCCTCAATTGATAATAGGAAGTCTACAACAAGTTATGTTTTTTCTTAGTTGAAGAGTAATTTCCTGATAGAGTAAGCTTCAAAACACAATTGCTTTGTTCTCCACAGAAGCAAAACATAAGGCAATAGTTAATACATGTTGTAAGCAATGTGATTACGAAGGCTCTTGGTAGATATTCAATTGGATCGAACCACACTAACCTCACTTTTATGTGACAACCAAAGAGCTCTCAAAGTGATCAAGAATCCAGTCTATCATGCCTGAATTAAGTATATTAATCACCATTAGATTGGCCAGTGTTGATAAAGAAGGCATTTGTCTTTATTATTGTCCTGAGAGGAGATTGCATACATAATGACTAAACACTTGGTAAAGATAAAGTTGTCAAACTCAGAGATAAATGTGGAATTGTATTGGTTTAGTCATTAAGGGGGTTGGAGCGGTTGGGTGGGGAGAAGAGGGGTATTAGATTAATATAAACTTTATAATAATAGTGTTACCATTTTTGTTTGTATGTACTATGCATTATAGTGGTTTAAGTTTACTTCTATTTTTATTATAATGTCATTAGTACATTGTTTACGTAGGTTGTCACTTGTTGAGGGTTTCTTCCTAAATCATAGCTGATTTGTTTAATTCCTTAGCTTATTATCATAAGCCATTCCACAATGTATTCACTGAATCAAGAATATAATGTTAATAATTTCCCTCAGAGATCATTTTCAGATTTCAGTGAGCTGTGATCCAATCCATCTTGTTGGATAGCCTCATGAATCTGTTAAAACTTATATTAATTTTTTTACTTTTCCTTTGAAAAATGCTTCCAGAATTAGATTTTTGACAACTTCTTTGATGGCCTTTGTTTCTAATTTTAACAGCTCACTGATAGAATTCTAGAACCAGCTACAGGGATGGTTTCATCCCACCAAGTTTCCATGAAATTGTATAGAAATTTGTATAGTTTCCACACTAGTTCGAGTATAAACAGGATGCTATAAGGGAGCTGTCCTTTCTGTGGAAAATTATCCCTTCTGAGAGAAAACATAAAATGAGCACGATCAGAACTGCAGAATATGCAGTTGCTGGGGCATTTAGAGGCTGAGAGCTGATCTAGTATCTATCTACTCAAATGATAAGTGACACTCCTATTAGGGACATAAACATTACCTTAGATAAAGTTTATATTTTCCTTGAACCCTAAAAAACTGACAGCAATCCAACTTCAATTACCAGAGATAACATTACTGATATGAATCTCAGATCCTTCTGAGCAACCATCAGTTGAAAACTTGTAACTACAAATAACTATTGTTCAACTTCAAATTATATCTGCTTATTTACATAGTATATCAAAATAGTTTTCTCTGCATGCTTGTGAGGAGGATCTAATAAAGAACTTGAAAGAATACACACGAAACAAAGTGACCAATTTAAACAATCCTATTACATACTACACATAAAATAGAGATCAATGAAGATTGATACTCAAAACTACATAATTGAATCTTTATATCATCGTACAATTTTATACACTAGGAAAACACCATTTAAATGAAATTTACATACCTGATGGTAAAACAATTTCTGATTGTAGACAGCCTGCTCAAGCTCAACCTCAAATGGTGTTTCTTCACAACAGACATCAGCATCTGAAAGGCCAAGGTAGTCTTTGGGATCTAGCTGATATGGATGCCCAGGATATCTCTTATTCCAAATATATGCACTTCCATCCACAGCAATTTCTTTCATTGATGGATCTACAAACGGAGGATCCAACACCCTTCCGAATAATCTCTGACAATCTTTTTCATATGCTACCTATAGTCAAACATATATTTTATTTTCCAGATTTTTGGGTTAAAAAATTAAAACTAAATAATCTGTACTTTATGATGTTCAGTTGTTCATCACAAATGAAGAAATACAAATATGTACCGGATTTAATCTATGACAGTGCCATATCCAACCACACTCCAAGGGTGAAACAAGAGGAATCCATGAAGCACTGTATCCATCTAACTCTGCTAAAAGTGGAAGCCAGTACTTAACGTACCTGTAGAATTCAACAACATGTTTATCTTGTTGTATTAATTAATTAAAAAGTTTGAAAGCCATATATGCATTAATATTTATACAAGGAATTAAAGATGGTTCCTTTGAAGACTATGGGTAGTGTAGGATCTGAGATCAAATTAATAGAAAATAATGGAAATTTACATTTGCAAAATAATATATGATAAACTTACAAACATATATTATACAGGGTTTTGATATTGATTACATAGTCAATGACCTTGATAGAGGCTTTCCCTCTTGACTTTTACAACCATTTTTTCCCATAGGGACCAACTATTAATTACCCAACACAAATCATTAATTATTAAACTAACAGCATTATTAAGTAACTACAAATTAACTGTTCAGCAATAAACCAAACAAACCTCCCTTGATCTAAAGGGGACCAAAAAATTATCTCTAGCATCCATGAATTCGGCTCATTTGGTCACTCTATAAACTCATCCTTATGTCTCTTGATATTGATCAACTAGTAGTCTAGTATTGACACCTATACATGTTCCCCCTTATGGTCGACCCTTTGTTGGTGTACGCATTTTATCCGTGCACAATTTCTTAAGTTTACTTAGGAAATATTATTAACAGCTGTACATTAGTTAGATACATCATTTTTTGTTACTGGGTGTGGTTAAACGGAAACCTACTCTTTTGTAATTGGGCAATCTGTTCTTATCACATGTATTCTTCTCTCCCATACTAATCTGTGCTTTATGATATTCACATTAATGAATCAATCATTGTTCAGTGAAATAGCTTCTTTGTTTGTTGTTGTTGGAATGATAGAAAGGTGTGTACTGAGAGGGGAGGGGTGAATCAGTACCCTTAAAAACTTTTCAAACAAATCTTTGTAATCATAAACTGTAATAACCGACTTTGTAGTTTGCTTTCACCATACATGTAATGTCATTGCTGAAATGTAAATGCATGTAATCAAAACAATAAAACATTCATGAAACTTAAGTACACATAACACATGTATTTTGGTATCGCAGAAAACCCCTGTTAGAAGGTAAAAACTGCGGTGGGGATGAGACCCACAAAGCTTCACTACTGCAGTAATAAAGTAGCCTGTTAGAGCTTACAAAGATTGATCACTTCTGGTGACCTTACCCTATTAGGAGTAACAATAAGATTGATTAGATCTACCTCGTGTGAGCATTTTGCAACACAATGTATGTGTGCACTTTGTTAAGAGATTTAGGCAAAGACGGTTAAGTCTACTTTGTTAAGAGATTTTGGGTCTTTGTTACAATTGTTAGAGAGTAACAAAATTTGTGATATGAACAAATACAATCTGAATATTGTGGATAGCAGATCCTTTAAGTACAATAAACTTATCACCTTGTTGTGACTGATAATACCTTTTGTACTGTTCAGTAGCCTTGTCTCTATTCTGAAAACTGAAAGCTTCATTGAAATCCTTGTGCTAAAACCCTTGTCTGATCTTCTGATGTCCTTAGTGCGGCAGCTACTTGATCATAATTCGGCCATCATACTTGCAAAAATGACATCTTACCATTACATATATCAAACCTCTTGACCTAATTAGGGTTTTACAATATCTTAGAAAACCTAAGATCAACAGTGTACAAAATTTACCTTGATCATCTATACATAAGAAACATAAACAATTAATGATTGCATACGTAATTAATGTCCTCCTCGATCATTGTAAACCGTTATCCAGCTTGGCAAAAAGTTGTTACCTAGATTTATGTGTCATTTCAAACTTTTATGTAACTGCTGGTTTACTCGGTAAATATTATCTCTCGGTTCTCGGTGTATCTCGATGCTCGGTGTATACTGCTTAGTGCTTGGTAAGTTTGTTGCTCGGTGATCACTACACTCGGTTAACTCTGCACTCGGTTAACTCTGTTGCTCGGTGATCATTAACGACTAGTCTATCTTTGACTCTGTTACCGACTGGCAATTTGCATACTTGAATACTAATGACAACCTTTAAACTCATATGGAGTAACATTCTCCCCCTTTGGCATTAGTATCAAAAACTTATATATGTAGCATACACAGTACCTCATACTTAGTAACTCCCCCTTTGTACATGCTCTCGGTATGCATAGATATAGTATATATATGTTTCCCCCTTTTTTGAAATTAATGACAAAAAGAAATAACTTACAACTTGTCAAAAATGTTGGGATGGGTCTTCTGGAGATTGTCCATTAGTTTCTCCCATTCCTCTTTTAACTGCTTGAGGGTCAACTGTTCCAAGTTCAGTTGAGCATGCATATCATATATGTTTTCGGTTACTGATAAGTCAGGGGTGGCAAACAAAGATTTTGCCTCTGTCACATGCTTTTGCATCACTGTTAAATGTGGTAGTAACACGGCCTGAAGCTCAGTTACCTCTTCTCTTATCCTGTTCTCTTCCTTCTTCAATTCTAGTCGCAACCGCTGTGTGTGAATAACCTTGGAATAATGCACTTGAAAATTATGTTGCTTGGTTGTGAGACAATTTGCACTATCTTTTAGATCATTATCTAATTTCTTTAGCTTTTCACTAATCTCGGTAGTGAAGTGATCTAGCGTGCATAACTTCTGCAGAATTGTAATGGCTTGAGTAATAACCGTTTCTAATGTTGTTACAGACTCTGAGAGTGTTACATTGTTAACTGCCACTGCTTGGCTAATCTTTTCAGTAAGCTTGTATTGAATCTTCTTTTCCGCTCTTTCTTCTACCAGCTGCTCACCATCGTGGTTTGGGTCATTGATTGTCTCAGCAAGCAGTGCGAGTTGATCCATTATTGGGGTAGATTCATCAATGTGTGTATTGGGAACAACTTGCATTAAGATCTCCTTAGCTGCTTCTAACACCTGTGATTTCTTGTGTTCTAACCTCAATTGTTCTTGTGTTTCTTTTCGGGTGCATAGTTCTCCATATTTCTTAAGTGATTTAGGATCAAGTGTACTCAGGTCACATTCGGGTATGTTAATGATTTCATCAAGTGTGACTTGACCCTTGCTCCCTTGCTTTCTTTTCTTCTTCTTCTTCTCATGTGAGTTGGAGGTAGGAGATTGCATCAATAAAAGTTGAGTCTTATGCTCGGTATCTAGCTTTGGTGGATCGGTGGTTGTGATGACCGTGCATGTTGCAAGTGCGACAATATTTTTCCATGTAGGGTTTCTTTTGTGCTTTAATCAGCTTAGATTTGTATTCATGTGCTTGATGTCCATGCTTGTTACAGTTATAGCAATTACCATTGAATTTAGGAGGGTTTCAAGAAATACCTTTTGCTTTGCTTCTGCAAACATTTGATGTGTGGCCTGGTTTTCCACAATGATGGCATGAGGGCTTGTTAGGCTTCGGATTTGTGTAGACATTCCTCTGTTCAACTTGATTTGATGATTCTCCATGCTCGGTATACCCTAAACCGGTATTGTTGTTAAGTCTCCTTTGATTGTTCAGAAATTCATCCATCCTCTTAGTACTTTCTTCAAATCTCTTAATCACCTCATTATGTTGTTGTAGAATCTTCACTTCATTTCTCAGTTTTTCATTCTCTTCTTTTAATTCACCAATAGCTTCCAATTTTCCAGCAAGTTCAATATCCACTCAGTTGGCCTCATGACTCATAACAACCAGCTGATTGGTGATCTCAAAGTAATGTTGTGTAAGACTCAATATTTCAGACTCTTTCTCTTGTAGTTTTTCAGTCATTTGTCTTTTGTCATCAACAACCATGTTTCTTTCTTGTTCAGCTTTCTTTGCATCATTCAAGACTTCAACCATTCTAACCATTTGTGTATCTTGACCGATCTGCAGTGCTTTCACTTGTTCAGTAAGTTGTTGATTGCTTTCAGATAGTTTTGATATGATTCCTTCAGATGCATTAGATATGCTACCAGATTCAGATCCAGATGTATCAAATGGGTCATGTATCTCTTCTTCTTGATAATCAATCTCATTACAGCGAGATGCCATATCTTTTCTCTTAACCAACATCTCCTTTAGTTTCTCCTTGGCTTCTTTGTATTGTTCAATGTAGATCTGCAACTGCAATTTCTGATTCTTAATAGTTTTGTCAAGAGTATACCTTTCCATTGTAAGATTTTTTCTCTTCAGTGATTAAACTTTCTAAATAAGAGAACTAGCTCTGATACCAATTGTTGGAATGATAGAAAGGTGTGTACTGAGAGGGGAGGGGTGAATCAGTACCCTTGAAAACTTTTCAAACAAATCTTTGTAATCATAAACTGTGATAACCGACTTTGTAGTTTGCTTTCACCATACATGTAATGTCATTGCTGAAATGTAAATGCATGTAATCAAAACAATAAAACATTCATGAAACTTAAGTACACATAACACATGTATTTTGGTATCACAGAAAACCCCTGTTATAAGGTAAAAACTGCGGTGGAGATGAGACCCACAAAGCTTCACTATTGCAGTAATAAAGTAGCCTGTTAGAGCTTACAAAGATTGATCACTTCTGGTGACCTTACCCTGTTAGGAGTAACAATAAGATTGATTAGATCTACCTCATGTGAGGATTTTGCAACACAATGTATGTGTGCACTCTATTAAGAGATTTAGGCAAAGATGGTTAAGTCTACTCTGTTAAGAGATTTTGGGTTTGTTACAATTGTTAAAGAGTAACAAAATTTGTGATCTGAACAAATACAATCTGAATATTGTGGATAACATATCCTTTAAGTACAATAAACTTATCACCTTGTTATGACTGATAATACCTTCTGTATTGTTTGGTAGCCTTGTCTATGTTCTGAAAACTGAATGCTTCAATGAAATCCTTGTGCTAAAACCCTTGTTTGATCTCCTGATGTCCTTAGTGCAGTCGCTACTTGATTATAATTCGATCATCATACTTGCGAAAATGACATCTTACCCTTACATATATCAAACCTCTTGACCTAATTAGGGTTATACAATATCTTAGAAAACCTAAGATCAACGGTGTACAAAATTTACCTTGATCATCTATACATATGAAACATAAACAATTAATGATTGCATTCGTAATTAATGTCCTTGATCATTGTAAACCGTTATCCAGCTCGGCAAAAAGTTGTTACCTAGATTGATGTGCCATTTCAAACTTTTATGTAATTGTTGGTTTTCTCGGTAAATACTGTCTCTCGGTGCTCGGTAAGTCTATTGCTCGGTGATCTCTGTACTCGGTTAACTCTGTTGCTCGGTGATCACTACCGACTAGTCTGTCTTTGACTCTGTTACCGACTGGCAATTTGCATACTTGAATACTAATGACAACCTTTAAAATCATATGGAGTAACAGTTGCTTCTCATTGTATGGTGAAGGTTTTTCTGGCTTGCAACACAGGCTCCTAGGTGCATCAACATAGTATTAGAGCCACTGTGATTGCAGCCCCTTCTTGCTCATTGATTTTTTGCGGGGTTCAAGATCCACTGTTTTCCTGTCAGAGCATTTATTGGCAATTATTTTGCCATTGTCCACAATCGCAAAAAACGTTGTATCCTCCACGGTTATTGTTATGTTTTAGAAGTTGATCCAAGCTGGGAGATTTATTGTTCCATAGAGGCAAATTTTTCAGAGGTTGTTTGTGTTTGTTGCAGATCTTTCTTTTGCTTTGCTTGGCTTAAAACGGGGGTTTCAAGCTTGATCATCCCCTTGTAACATTCAACTGTGGTCTCTATCTTCCTGCGTAGCCAGGAGTACATTTGTGACAGTCGGTATTCCATTGGGTCGGCTCATTCACTGTAACTTGGCTTTATTGATCACCAAATTGGCGAGTTCATTTTGTATTTTGCCGCGGTTCTCATTTTGTGGTTTGGTGAGTTTGAATTTGTTGAGGCCATCAATATTATTGACAGTGTCTGATGGAACATCCTCATATTTTTTGAGGCGGTTAGGGCTGGTATCTTTATATTGGCCAAGAGTCATATATATCAAAAGCCGCATTTATTTGGCAAACACCTTTACTAGTATTTCATGTGTTTGGTTTGTGCATTCTTCTAATTTGATTGGCTAATTTCTCCTTGACTTGAAGAAAACTTTATAATATTATAAAGTTTTTATTTGGTGTTAGGGTTCTTTATTTTGTACATGGCAAATAGAGATGTGGGCCAGTGAAAAGTAATTTTCTAGCATTGTGTTTGGGGACTTAGTCCCACATGCTTTGTGTAGAGTAGTTCCTAGCTATTTAATAGTCTGCACATCGTCTACATTAGTGTGAGCAAGGCTCATGCGGCTTGCGGTTACCCATCTCGCATGCAGGGTTATGGTTGGTCGTAGTGGTATTTGTGCACGCACACATGTGGTTAAGTCAATGGTGAGCGATGCTTATTGACCTGACTTGGTTACATGGTGTGTTGATAATGGTGCTTTTTGACCTTGGTTAAGTCGATGGTGAGTGATGCTTGGTGACCTGACTTGGTTACGTGGTGTATTGAGAATGGTGCTTGTTGAACTAACTTGGTCATGTGGCGCGGGAGATTGTCACATCTTCTATATCGAGATACACTTGGGTGTCACAAATTTTTCTCACTTGCTACCTTGATGGTCATATGAAGCAATCGAGAGCCTATATGGATTCAAAATGAGCCTAAAATAGTTGTTTATGTTCATAGTTCCACAGAATTTCCTAATAGGGGGATGCGGGGATGTGGGGACAAGTTTC
>MU223589.1:1303783-1364842 GCA_018584345.1 Thuja plicata | reverse complement strand
AGATTCTTTGCTTACCTAAATTTGATTACTATAACATATATTCTTTTGTAACGCGATCTTACCTAAGCCTAAGAACAAATCCTCTTCATTTTCTTTGTCTTTCCTTCATTCAGACTCCTAGAAGAAAATTAGCATTCCCCATGAGGGTGTAGATAGACATTTGGCATTGCTTCTTCCTTACCTTTACTCTCACTGACATCTCCCTTCTTCATTTTGGCGGTGTTCTTAGGTTTGTCCTTCATTTTGATCATTCTCTGCACCTCCACCTCTTGTTCTTATTCTGATAATGTCTCCTCTTTTGAATCGATTTAATAAGGCTCATACCTTTCCTCCTCTATATATTATTTCTACCAATCGTCACCTTCGAGCACTTTTTGCCCTAACCAGTTCTGCAGGAAGTCGATATTTATTGCTATCTCTAGTTTCCCACCCTTAAAGACCCTCTTATTTTTCATGGATAAGATTGGAAAATTGACCACTTCTTCCTCTATACTATTCATATCCCTTGTCCCATATAGATAGAAGTAATCTTTTGCATATGGAAACATGATCTCTTCGTCCACGTTTTCCACAACCACATTCAAATCTTCCAAAATTTCTCCTATGAAAAATCCTCTGCATAATTGAATGGCTTCAAACTTGGGTAAACCCATCACTAGCATTATAGATAAAAAAACTATCAGGATATTTGTATTTACCCTAAACCTTTGTTCAAAGTTCAAATATTCATCCCCTAGTATCTTTTTAACTGCCTGTATTGTTGAATCATTTATTCCATTCACAATTTTACCCCATCATTCTGATGTGATTCTACCCAAAAAGGTCATTTATCATGCGATATTATTTGGTTTGAGTCTAAGGATGGACTCCATACTGTCAGAAAATTGCTCAATTTTCTAACCACAACTCGGATATGGTATATTTCTTTAGTATTCATTGATAAATTAACTAGTGTGAGTTGTCATGCCTATTTGAGGTAAATCATAAATTCTAGTCACTTCCCCTTCCTCCAGCATGTGCAAAATCCCTCTTAGTATCATGGTTGGGACTTGTATTCCCATTGAGACTAGTTATTTAATATTCCCATCTATTCTAGATCCTTTCATGGGATTTACTAGTTGTTACCAATTTAGTTTGCATACTAAATTAATAGGTTGACACTACTTTTATATTGAATTATGAATTGGATAATTGTTGTTCTAAGTTGCAGAATTGCTTGAATGCAGAAAATGAAGTACACATACAGTATGAAAATCATAAACATTAAAAGATCACATAAAGGTACACCTCTTTAACATTACTATTCAGCTAATGAAGTTGAAATACATTTCTTTTGCATTCATATTAACAGTGATATTGTACTCTAAGTATTGATCAGATTCAAATTTTCAAATTCATAATTGATCATTACATTGTGCATTCAAACTGAATGTAGCAAACAAGTATTCCTTCAAGGTTACATCTTTCATATTGAGAACTTAGAGAACATATGCGATTCAGAAAGTAATATAGAAGCATCATGAGGTTTAGGGGTCCATGCATTGCCTTTAAGAGGTCTTTTTCATTTTGGAGCTGATTGGTTGCATAATCCAAGTCTTCGTGTCCTTAGCCTTGTCTATGTTTGTTATGCATCCTAAGTCTTCTTTTGGTCCTGTGTCTTGCATCATGGAAAAATAAAAATGTTAGATCCAAAATAGATCTAAGAAATGCATGGAAACCAAAACATCACACAACAATCAAAATTTCAGAGCTGTAAATCTACCAATAACATCAATACAAAAACAAAGTATGCATCTACATCAACTGAATAAAAGTATCAAAGAGACATAACTCCATGAAACCTTTTACTGTATATGGTTATCATTTTGCATTATTTAGGAGTTGTTGTTTGTAAGACCAGAAAATCTGGATTAAAGGGATTTAGTTCCTGTAGCTAAGAAACCTTTTTCAGAACATAAATATATTAAGATGGTGAACATAACTAATCAACCAACATTCATGCATAAATGTCATTTCACATGGCACTCACACACAAAAATTGATTGGTTAATTCTTTTCACTAGTCTAACATGTTGATTTGATGGTGTGTGCAAGAAAAACAAGCAAAAGAATATTCAAATGCAGAAATAAACTTGATCTATGAATTCACTAGTTGCAAATGATAAAGAAAAATACAATGAGTGTCACGAGGTTGTGCTCGAACCTCACAAGATGCATTACATGTAATGAAAGAAAGCTAAGGGTTCAAAAGTTTAGGAATGAGATGAATGCAAGAGAAGGAGATGTAGTTTCCTAAAGTTGGTACAAGATGCGAGCTTGTTGTTACAAGTTAATGTCATTGATACAAAGATGCAGAATACAAAAATATTGTTGGTAGATGCATGTGAAATGAAAGATGGATGCTCCAAATTTCCATGAGGAGATGTGTAGAGAAGGAGATGAATTACAAATGAGGTAACATTATTATGCATAGATGTACAAATTAATGTTAAATGTATTGTTGTTGAAAAGATTATCGTTGTTATGCATCAACAAAAGTGAGGTGTCATTTGTTGTTGTCAAATGGATTATGCACATCTAGGATTATGCTAATGTGTATCAAGGTCCCAGACATATGCATATACAATGAGTGCATCAACATTATCAAATGAATATGCATATATGAATCAGATTTGACAGTGCATAAGGATGAGTCAAGGCAAATACAATGCATATTTAACAGTAAGGAAACACTAACACTGTTACAAAGTGTCAGACATATGCATATATAGAAGATCTAATTACATTGTATCAAATTAAGAAAATCACGTACATAGTTCAAACGATGTTATCATCAAACAAAAGTGCATCATAATGTTGTTATTAAGACTAGTTTGTTTGAATGAGTGAGAAACAAAATAACAATAATATCCTTTTTTGCAATCAAGAATGAAAATAAAATAATAATGACATTTTGTTATTACCAAGTGCATATGCAATAAAAGTGTTTATTCTAAATACTGTTAAACATTAAAGAATAATTCAAGGAGAAACAATATCAGTGTTTTAAGCTATGGGATGAGTGTTGCTATGCTAACTGTCAAGTGACTATTCAAGAATGAAAAAATAAGTGACAAGGCTGAATGCATGTTTAAACAAACAGTGTTATTATCTAATGCTGCCAAGAGCATGTCCAAATGAGTTTAAAAGCAGTGTTTTATGCAAGTATGGAGGATAATAAGTACAATTTTGCATAACAGAGTTTATGTGTATATTGAAATACTATTGTTGATGATGTTATTCATGTTTGGATAAATAGTATGTAATTCAAAAAAACAATATGCATGTACATGAGGAGTTGTGCAAATAAAAAAGAAAAACTGCATGTTCAAAGGTCGAGCTCAATTTCACAGTATAGCTCATGAGAGTCACAAGCCCGAGCTCGAACCTCATGAGTAATTCCTTCACATGAGGTGATCACTGTTTACTAACCTAACACTTGTCACTATTTTGCAGTATGAAAACATATAGTGGAAATAAACATGCAAACAAAATATAGTATGCTTCCAGATCAACACAGAGTAATGTGGTTCTAACTAAAGATGCTGGTGTTCGAGCATTAACACAAATGAAAAATAAAGACAAAATAATGACAACTCAAGACAAGATACAAACATACAGTATGCTTCTAGTTCAACAAAGATAACACAGTCTCCACATATTTTAATGACCTTTAGACATGGTGGTGATATCATCTAAGCCACAGTTTTGTCAAAGTGGAGCCGACAAAGAAACCCAATTTTATCTCTAAGTTCAACCTTCAAAATCATGACAGACTACTCATTCATGGTTTCATTATTAAATCCAGATTCATCAACATTCATGTGTACAACTTTCCAGTTCAATAGAGGCTCGAGTTGAGAAAAATAAATATAGAATTGATACATTAACATGAGATAAAACTTAGCTTTCAAAGTCACGACAGACAATGAGAAATAATATCGGTATTCTAGTGAGAAATCACGGAGGAAAAAGTGATAGCATGCATGGTGAAGTAAACAAAGAGTAAAGATAAAACCCAGTAATCATTACAAAGAAAAGATGGAGACCCAGATTATAATAACCCAAAATTATTGCAACAAACATGGTGGAGATTCAAGCACTATAACTCATAACTAAAAATATTGTAGAAACTATGTAGTACAACATGTTCAACAAAAGAAGAGTAGCTTATCTATGAGTTACAAGCCGAGATGTGCTGGAGGTCGAGTTCGAACAAAGGTGGGCATGAAAAAAATGCCATATATTATGGCATGATAAGACTCCAATCCAAGTAGATCCCGTAGTGGAGAGAGCCCGAGCTCTCTGACTCTTAAACATGGAAACTCTAGTGTTATGCATAGTTTGAGCTCTCACTAAAACCCAAGTGCTAAGTACATGTAGAGAGTCTGAACTCTTTCAAAACTTCACAATATTATCCACTATATGAAAAGAGCCCAGGTTCTACAGAGATGAAGCTATTTTTTAGCTAAAAAATCACACAGAGAAGCATAATCAGTGCCACAATCACAGCATGGCGGCGCCATGAGAAAAAAACCTAATATCTTCCCCCAAAAATAGAATGCAAAATGAGATGCGTAAAACAATGCATATGACAAGTTTTGATGGATTTGAAATCTGCGGTCAGAAGCAGTAAACACTCCAGATTAATTGCAGTGCACGATGACCTTATTCAAATGCCATGATAGTACAACCAATACCACGATGGAGATGAGATTTTTGCATGGGTTTGGTCATGTTGACCTTAGTCAAGATGTGGTTGTTTATGCATAGTTAGGGTATTGTTTAGGCAAGGTTAGGGGTTTTATATGGAGGTTCGATTATGTATGGGTAATATGGGGATTTTTGATATATTTTTGATGTATTGGTATTTTTGTAAAAGAGATGTATATTTTAAAGATACCAACATTGGGGGCTAGGTTTAGGGCATGTATTGTGCCTTAAATTTAGGGTTTCTAGTTGATTATGAGGACCTCTTTAGAGGGAGTTAGGGTTTCAAATTTACTCATGAGAGAGTATATAGCTGAGCCTCTTATTTAGTTTTAGGGGTTCAAAATTAGGAGGAAGGTTGCATTAGTGAGCATTTTTGTTCCTTTGCACTTTTTCTTGCATTTTGTAGCCATCAGTTCATGTTTGATACATATTATGTTCAAGTGGATGCATATATTCCTTGGCATTTTTTGTACTTTCTCATGCAACTATTTTTATAGATTTTGAGGAGAATAAAGCTTGCCCATTATTCATACATCTTTTCTGAGTTTTTCTATCAGTCCTTTCAATTTTCTGCATCTAAGTGTAAAGTATTTTATAGTATAGATTAGTGAATTGTTCTAATTCCTATTCTAGGTTGCCAAGTGTAAACCTTTTGCAGAATCAACATGTTTGTTGGCAGAATTGTCATTGTTTGTGGTACAGACCCTAGTGGAAAAATTTAAGTCAGCCTATGCATTGAACAGTGAATGTTATTGCAGAAATCATTAGTGTATGTCCCATGGATGCTAGCTTGAAATTCTAAAAAATTTGATCCAAGTTTTGGTCTATCACCTTTTAATTCATTTTATTCAGTTTCTGTTATCTTTCTCCCTTTTCCCAAATCAGAAATCAGTCATAGGTGATATTCCAAATCTAATAGGAACCGGCCTATAATCTGGAGATTCATTCTCTCTCCCATCAACAAGAATGTTTCCATGTTTCAACGGGATAGCTAGATTCCACATCAAGCTAAAGGTGCAATCCTGATTGACAACACTATTGCCACATAGTCTTTAACATGGCCAACTTAGCTTTGTCCAGCTCAGCCACCCTACAGAAGCTATTTACACCTCTACCTAAACCTTCCCTTTCACTCTTATTCTTAAATAATGGCTATCTTTTGAATTTAAACTTAATGGTTTAATCTATTTTAAGACCATCCTTCACATTTTGTACCAACTCTATAAAATTTCCATATTTCAGTTTTGCATTGTTGTTTCTCCCTACTTTACTAACTCCAAACAAAATAATTACCTTCATATTTATTTGCTAATTTACTGTTTGAGTAATGCAGGCTTGAAGGTTTTGTTTATTCATGAGTATCTCTCATTTTATAAGAATCTAAACCTATTTTATCTATTACAATCTTGCCTGCTCCCATATTAGCTAGGAGATTTTCTTCTTTATTACCTTCTCTATAGGTATGGTTTATGATTCTGTCTTCAAAAAGGTTTACCAGTTCTATATAGATCTCCTGAGCATCAAGTTAAGCTTCCAGTTTGGAGTCCTTTTTTGTTTTTACAAAACTGAGAATTATTTCTAAATCTCTTTCTATTATAAGTTTTCATATTCCTAAATCTTTGTAGAAGAGAAGCCCTTCAATCAAGGCTTCTATTTTTGCTTCATTGTTTGAAGATGATCCTATTGGCATTGCTAGTCTTCAACAAATATCTTTATCCCATTGATGAATTATACATCCAATCCTTGCAATACCTACATTTTCTTGTGAAGCCTTGTCAAATTTCAACTTATGCTAACCATGATCTGGTTTCATCCATCTGCATTGTTCTCTTTTTTGTTTACTTTCTTTACCACCTGATCCAAATTGAGATGGGATCTACAATCCATACCAATCCTTCCTTAACTTATATCCCATATTGTGAATTTTGTCTCTTTTATCTTGAAATGTTTTAATCTTTTGTTAGTGATCTTTACTATTGAGGCTTCTATCTTATTAGTCAAATAATTTGCATCCATTTTTTTCCCTTAAAGATTCTTCTATTCCTTTCTTTCCATATCTCTCATATTATAATTGATGGAGATATTGTCCATATAACCCCATACAGGCTCATTTTACATATATTCGACTATCCTTTGATTAAGTTCATTAGCTTGTTAGGAAGTGTTATTTTCTAGGCTAGCTTCTTGCTCAGTCAATTCCAAAATTCTAAGGCATATTCACAATTTACAAACAAGTGATCTACCATTTATTATTCTACTTCACATAGTGGGCACCTAGATGGACCCTCAAAACCCATTTTAGTAAACCATCTAGTTGTTAGAATTTTCTTTTGTAATGCTACCATAGGAACATACTCGCCTTTGGTAGGAATAGTTTATTCCAACATATGTGAATACAAATCTATGTTTTCTCTCTTCCTTGCAAACCAGTTATTATATTATGTCCTTCTTTTACTTTATACTCTCCCATTTTAGCTACCGTCCATATAATTTTATCTTCCCCTTGTTTAAATACTATCTTCCTAGTGGCTAGTGTACTTTGTAATGTTTATTTATCTGCATGAGATAATGGTGTATTTTCTAGTGATTTCTATTTCCACCTTAATGATGGATTTGTAGACCTTATGACAAGGCATGTTGTCAATTAGTGCCAAAACACTTAGTCATTCATATGGTTACAGTGTTGACCGAGCCAACAACTTGAAGTGTTACCCGAGCTAAGCAGTTATAGTGTCAACCAAGCAGATAGTTCCAAACAATATCACCTAAGTCACTAGTGTTACCCAAGTTGCATACCAGCTTCGAGTGATCAATGTAGCCTGAGCACACAATGTCACCCGAGTGCCAGAGTTACCAGTTCACTATGTTGCCCGAGTGCCTATATATCAGCCGAGTGGATTAATGGACCAGAGTATCAACATTGGGCCGACTTAGTACATATTGTTTGATATTATTTAATATGATAAGTAGTTGACTTGTAGAGGTAATTGATTTGGATAAGATATATATGTAATATACTTTGTTTATCCAAATGAAGCAGCAAGTAGAATGTAAGAATCAATTACAGATGTGAATATGAAGTGGCAAATTGATTAGAAGGCTACAACATTATAAAGGAGCAACAACGACTCATCTATCACATTCAGGCGATCGATATTACTTCAAAGGATATTATTCAACAAATTAAAGTTGCATAGCAGATCATTCACTGGATCATCCTAACAGGTGTATCAGTCAAAATCCTTTAACAGGGTGGACTTAACAGTCCTTCACAAATCCCCTAACAGAGTGCATACTTAACTGTATTGTATAAATCCTTTCACAAGGTGGACCTAATAGTGCTTATTTATCCTAACAGGGAAGACCATCAGGAGTGGTCAATTGTAAGCTTTAACCGGCTAAATTTCCTACTGCAGTTCTAAATCTTGTGGGTACCATCCCCACCCCAGTTTTAATTTCTATTTGGAAGGTTTCTGGGTAACCAAATATTGTGTTAAGTGTTATGAATGTTTATTTCTTTTTTGTTCCATGCATGCAATTAGATTAGACAATGTAATAAAGGATAAAAGTGAATAATTTTTATTGGTTCCTAATTCACCCCCCCCCCCTCTCAGTCACCTAGCCTACAATATATTTCCAACAATTGGTATCAGAGAAAAGGTTCTCTTATCAGAAGTTTAACAGCTTGAGAAAATATCAGAGGCAATAGAAATATACAAACTAGAGAAAGCCATTGAAAATGAAAAGATAGATCTATAATTGGCCGTGGATCAAATCAAAAAACTCAAGGAGCAGCTCTCTCACTCCCTGAAAAGAAGAAAAGATTTAGCAGTGCAAATGAATGACAAAGGTTACATAGAAGAAAGATTTGAAGATTTATGCAAAGAAAGAAGTTCTGAAGAAGCTGATGTAGCCATTGAAGACCTACTTGGAAAGAATCTCAATTTACATGAAGAAGTCAGAAAGTTGAAGAGAGAACAAGAAATTCATTCGATCAAAATATGTGAAGTCATGGAACAAAATAATCAAGCAAAAAATGACAGAGATATGGCACAAGAAGATAAAATATTGATAAGTACAAGATTAGAGGAAAAAGAAAATGAAATCCATCATTTTTTACTTCAGCAAGCAGATATGATAAATCAACTCAATAATGCAAATCAAGAAGTTATCAATCTGAGGATTGAAAATGAAAAACTGCAAAATGATCTCAATACTGAATAGCAAGCCAATGAGAGTATGATGAATTTGCAAGTAAGCATGGATCAGTTGACAAAACAAACTCAATTCATACATCATGGATAGACTGGATTAGGTTATACTAAACAAGGTGAATCCTCACATCAAGGAGCCCAAAAGAACAAGAAACCTACTTGTAATCATTGTGGTAAGTTAGGGCATACATCAAATAAGTGTTGGAGCAATGGAAAGTCAAATTTTAATGGTAAATGCTACAGGTGCAACAAACATGGACATAGGGCAAGTGAATGCACTGAGAAACCTATGTTTGAAGGAAAATGTTTCAATTGTAACAAACAAGGTCATAAGTTTTCTGAGTGCAGAACTAAGAAATGGAACCTTGCTGAACAATTAGCCAGGGCAATTTTTGGTTGGGATTACAACACATGGAGCAAATGTTGTCATTATGGTGAATATGGGCACATTGGTGCAAATTGTGCAAAGACTCATCTCAGAAAAAGGAATCCTACTAAGAGATGTTATGTGTGTAAACAACTCGGTCATCTATGCAAGAATTGTATGAACAGAGAAAAAGTGGATACTGGTTTTGAGAAAGGAAAAGCAAAATTTTCTGAAATCAGAACTCAGATGAGTCAGTAGTGGGTAAGGAAGTCTCCTGATAATTCAAACCAAAACAATGAAGGAACAAATGATACCCAAAATGGTGAACTAAGTGGATCCACCATCTCTGAATAAAGACACAAGGAGATAACTGGAACTGTGCATACAAGCCATCATACATCAGTTCCAGATATGCTAGCAAGTCCAAATCTAGATATTGATGCACTGGGAGACATTATGGTTCTAACTGAGTCAGGATCTCAGTTACAACTGAGTTAAGTCAAGGTTGTATGGTTTCGAAGATGCAAAGTTAGTTTTTGTCGAGCTTCCGAGTAAGCCTGGGAAGAACTACCCAAGCTATGACAACTACCAAGTACAAAGCATTTAATGAAAACCTTATGTTGAAATTTCTCATAAATAGTAGAATGGAAGGGTTATTGTTTATAATTTACAGAGTGATTAAGAGCTTTTAGCGATTTTAGAGCGAATTTGTGTTTGGAAGTTTTAGTTGCAGCAAAGTTTCATCAATCCTCCGAGTGTTATGGCATCTTCATCCAAAAGTAAGGTCAATAAGGGATCTAAGATGTTAGTGAGGAATGCAATATGTGAACTGCCAAAGTTCAAACTTCATCCAGTGATTGCAGAGGAGATAGATCCAAAGGGAGCTCATTCCCAAATTCCTCCTAAGGTACTATTGATTCACGACATACAAACTTTCTATCATTGCACCATTCAACAACTAGGCACATTAGAGATGAATCAAGCATATGAGGCACTTTGTGTGGGTGAAAACCTGAAGCCATAACATAAGCACCTTGAATTCAAGTGTTTAACCCGTATATTGCATATGCCGATGAATTTTTTAGATTAAGTGGATTAGGTTTATTCTGAGTCGTGTTCACGATGTGCATCTGTAGTTAGAGAAACCTGTGAATATCACTAAGATGATGGTACACTAAGTGACAAGGTACCCAATGCTTGACAAACCTAAGGCAACCAAAACCCTACCTCGAGATGATCTAGCCAAGAAGAATCTTGTCGAGTGAGATGGAAGAGGCATGAAGTTGAATGGAGTCGCTGACATGGAGCTAAAGTTTGGAATTCGTGTGATTGCACATAAGATATACAGTTCAAGACGAAAAAATAGTGTTCCATGTGAGGCTGTGGACTTGGCATACAAAGTGGTGAAGAACAATCTATCATTCGACCTTGCTGAGTTGCATCTCATCCAATTGAGCAAAAACATGGAGAGCATTCGGGCACTCCAAGACCAATCCATGTAAGTTTGATTCACTCTTGGTCTGCATATTATTATATGTTCAAAATTTTTTCCCTTCAAAAGGCATAGTTGTATGGAAGAAGGACAAGCCTATAATTTATCAGATAAATGAGTTTATAGCAAAATTGGAAGATAATTTTGAAAGCACCATGGATGCTTACTTTGAAAGTTTCAGAGAGAAAATGTAGAATAGATTCAGAATTCCCAAACAATTGGTAGAAGACTATAAAGATGATATATGCTTCCTAGTTGACTGTGACAAAGTATACATTCAAGTAGTCAATCCTAGGGTCGCATGGGTGAAACCTCTTGCATATGAGGTTAACATTGATGACACTAGAGACATCATTGAAGCTCTTGTAAATGAACTTGTTGATCCCAAAGCACCATATTATTGTACTTATGAAGAAGCTAAGGGTAGAATATCATTGGAAATTGAGATTCCTAAAATATTGAAGAGAGGAAGGAAGAGAATTGGGAATTGAGAATTTTGAAAAGAAATATGGCAAATAATCAGACTCTCCTCCTTCAATCACTGAAAGGAAAGAGGATGGCATAAAGATGGAAGATGAAGAACCTGAGAAAGAAGAGGAAGAGGTAGAAGTAGATACTCCTAAGAAGAAGAGGCTAGCCCCCAAGAAAACACCTAAGGCCTCTACCCATGTTTTCACTACAAACAAACCCAGAAGATCTAGAAGAAAACTGATATTTCCTAAGGAAGATGAAGAAGAAGATATAGTTACTTTCAAGAAGCCACCACTTACCTTTGAGTAGAAGGTTGAAGAATTGAAATGAGGTAGTGGTATGGGATCTTTAAAATCACTGAAGTATGCTTCTAGAACCAAGGACAAGCATAAGATGATTGAGGATGCATTAGTAGAGAAGATGGAAAGATTGAAGTATGATCCATTTGAATTGAAAAGCCATATGACTGAAGACCTTCTCAAAGCAATCACCATTCACTGGAACAATGCAGTTCAGATTGAAAAGAACATCAGAAAAAAAACCTTGTAGCAATTCATGCCTACTATGACTAATAAAGAGGTAAAAGATGCTATGGATAAATATGAGAGCAATCACACTCCAAGGTTTAGGACTTTTCAAATTTTGAGCAAGAAAATAGAGGATGTTGTGTAGACAACAACAAAGGTGCGGAAGTCATTTTTTTAAAACAAGGAAGAAGATAAAGCAGAGGAAAAGAGTATAGACCCTCATGTACATGTTAAAGATGAAGAATTACTTGAGGTACAGACCATTGAAGAATCTAATACATAATAGATAGCAGTAGAAGTGATGGCATCCCTGCCCCAATCACGTATTCAGAATATCTTATCTCTGAGCAAGGAAAATATCATAGAGTCTACATCAAGTTTAGTAGGAACCAAGCATCGGGCTCTACCTACTACTAGGCCAAGCCAGACTGAGTCACAAAAGGACACTATGAATGTTTCTACAGTTAGTACTAATTCCACAGTTGGTGCATTAAAAGTTAATGACCTACTTCAGCTGAACAGTGTGGACAAGGACGAGGATGGAAAAGGTAAGGAAATAATTCCTTCACCTAATCCCAAGGTCAAAGGTAAAGAAAAGGTAACAATTACTGATGAGGTTGACCTTGAGGAAGACATTTTGATTCCTAATTAGGATCTTTCTAGCCTGAAAATCAAGCAGATGGATATCCTTAGGGAGCTATGGAAGAAAAGAGCAAAACAACAAAAGTTTCGAGATGAGAAGAAAAGGAACATAGTGATAGAAGACATAAAAGATATTTTACTTGATTAACTAGAGATTGAAGTCAATGAGGAAGACTCTATAATGGACCAACTTGTTGATATAGCTCACAAGTTTAACACAGATCTTAGTGGTCAGGAGAAATTACTGCAGAAGGCAGAGAGAAAATTTGAGAATAAGATTCTAGAGAATGTTGTAGGTAAGATTATAATAGATCAAGTGAAGCTAACCACTATCATTATCTCTCTAGAAACAACTGTGAATAATGTTGTGGCAGTATTTATAAATTTGAGTGACACATCTAACTTTACCATAGAAATAAAGAACAAGCTAACAAAGATTGATAATGATTTGAAGGCAAGTGCAAACCAGTTGGCACTTGATCCTAGTTCAAGTTCAACACATTTTGTTAAGATCAAGTAGATGACTAATTTGCAGGAAGAGCTACTGAGGGAAGAGGGAAGAACAAGGGAATCCCTATTAGATATATAGAGCCAAATCCTTCTTCATATGGATGTCATGCAAAAACATACTGTTCATGGAAAGACACTCATCCATGATAACAACTTTTCAGTTGCAGAGCTTGTGATGGAGTTGTCTGCAAAAATTTTGATTGAGTTGCACATCCTAAAGATGTTACAAGACAATTCGGACAAGACTTTGTCTCAAATTTTGAAGGCACATAGTGATTTCTTGTCATATTTTGGTATTACCTTGTAGATATGCTTTTTTGGAATTTGTGTCAAAAACAAGGGGAAAGATATGATATATATGTATATATATGAGGAAATACATGTGCAAAATTTAGTTACAAAATAGTTTTGGAAAATAAAAAACAAAGTCAGTTGTAATCGAGTTGCCAAGCAGTAGTCAAAACCGAGCAACGACCCAAGCACATGGTAAGGGAGAGTTTTGACCTAGCAGTTTGATCAGAGTTTTTGGTATGATAAGTAGTTTTGTCACTAATGCCAAAGTGGGAGATTGTAGACCTTATGGCAATACATGTTGTCAATTAGTGCCAAAACACTACCAAAACACTTAGTCATTCATATGGTTACAGTGTTGACCAAGCTAACAAATTGAAGTGTTACCCAAGCTAAGCAGTTGCAGTGTCGACCGAGTAGTTAGTTCCAAATAGTATCACTCAAGTCACTAGTGATACCCGAGTTGCATACCAGCTCCTAGTGATCAATGTGGCCCGAGCACCCAGTGTCACCGGAGTGCCAGAGTTGCCAGTTCACTGTCTTGCCCGAGTGCCAGTATATCACCCGAGCGGATTACTGGACCCAAGTATCAACATTGGGCCGACTTAGTACATGTTGTTTGATTATATTTATAGTATAAGTAGTCGACTTGTAGAGGTAATTGATTTGGATAAGATATATATGTAAGATACTTTGTTTATCTAAATGAAGCAGTAAGTAGAATGTAAGAATCAATTACATATGTGAATATGAAGTGGCAGATTGATTAGAAGGATACATCAATATAAAGGAACATTAGAGACTCATCTATCACATTCAGGTGATCAGTATTACTTCAAAGGATCTTATTTAGCAAATTAAAGTTGCATAGCAGATCATTCACTGGTTCATCCTAACAGGTGTATCAGTCAAAATCCTTTAACAGGGTGGACTTAACAGTCCTTCACAAATCTCCTAACACAGTACATACTTAACTGTATTATATAAATCCTTTCACAAGGTGGACCTAACAGTCCTTATTGCTCCTAACATGGAAGACCATCAGAAGTGGTCAATTGTAAGCTTTAACCGACTAAATTTATTATTGCAGTTCTAAATCTTGTGGGTACCATCCCCACCCCAGTTTTACTTTCTATTTGGAAGGTTTATGGGTAACCAAATATTGTGTTAAGTGTTATGAATGTTTATTGCTTTTTTGTTCCATACATGCAATCAGATTAAACAATCTAATACAGGATAAAAATGAATAAGTTTTATTGGTTCCTGATTCACCCCCCCTCTTAGTCACCTAGCCTACAAGACATTTCCAACAAGATCACCACTAGGAATCTCTATATAATCCTTAAGATATTTTCCCCATAAATTTTCCAAACATTATTTTGCTTTGTCATTGTTTAGGCTCTTACTCATTGATAAGGCCAAATTATGCTTTTAATTTGTATAACTTTAAATACTCTGTTCTAGTTTTTGGTAAAACATTTGAGAGCCTAGCTAGTCAAAAATTGTGATAAAAGTCCAGATAGAACTGATAAACCATGGGTAGATGTTTTTGACATACTTTGCTAATATTATACATATAATGCAGTATTTCATAAAACCATCAGAATATATGTTCTAACATCTGGATATTTAATTTGATTAAGCTTGTTGCATGAATATTTCCGCATCATAACTAACTTGACAGGAGAGAAAGTGGTTGGAGAGTTGTCGACAGTATTCAAGGAAGACTGTTGAAGACCAGCTATGGCGGAGTGATCGTTACAGCACTAGGAAAAATGACTGCTACAATGGATCCATTATTCCAGGACACAGGGATGTAGGGCACCTATATTCCCTCTGCACTTTAGTATGTTGAATTGGTCATCCGAGTTTCATTACCCACACCGCGGGGTGTTGTATTTCCATATTCTTCTCCAACATGTTTTCAGCAAAATGGTTTCCGTTCTGTTTTGTAATAAATGTTTGATCCTCTATATATAGGGATTGGACCGATAGTTTGAAGTTAGATAGAAATCAGAGAAAAAGTTTTTTGGAAGAAAACTGTTGTATTTTTCACAGCAATCTATTTCAAGTTCCATGTCTTGTTTCTATGTAATGAGTTTTTGAAATACAATGAAATAATTCTTGGTTAACCTTCTGTGTTAATATATTAGCAGAAGCCGACCAAGGGGGCCCACTTGGGAGGTGGATTAGGTTAGAACATAATAGATATCATTTACAACATTCCCAGCATTTTAGATAGAAGTTACAATTTCTTCTTGCAACATCGTACCTTGTGAGTGTTCCTATAGCATATGCAAGAATAGTTATAATGGATGTTCTAGGCTGAAAGTATAGGTTTAAGTAGAGTTAGAAATTTCTAGCATTCATTTCAGTAAGGAGATAAATGTATTATTTTCCTGCAGCACTAGTGTAGGTTTCTTTTATGCATTTTTTACCTTCCTACAGCATAAGCATAATGACTCCTTAAGGAACCTAGTGCACATATAGTGCCGACCATTTCAAGTATACCTCCCTGGGTTGACAAGTTAAATGCACCTCATGATGGGAGAAGTAGTCCTTAGATTGAGTAAACCACTCCTAAGAAAGGCCTTGAGCATGATTATTCCACACCTATTGTGAGGCAGTTCATTTTTGGCGCCGCTGCCGGGGATGGTGTCAAGCTAAGAACATTTTTGAGTCATTTTTTAATTCCTAGATTAGTTTTTAGAATTGTATCCCTAAAAAGTGCTTCACAAGCATGAAGAATTCAATTGCATGCATCGAAGAGAAAGGCGACGAGATGAATATGGCAGATTTCTCCCAGCAGAGCCTGCTAATTTAAATGAGGAAGTTGAAGAAGTTGAGTTACCCTTTGAAGACGCAAGCCTCAACTTTCCTGTAGCATCTTCTTCCAGAGTAGAACCACTTGATATAAGCGGCTTCCGACCGTTTGCATAAATCTTGGCCAACTTTCTAGATAATTCCGGTCCAAATCCACCTATTGTTAACAATCCAGTAGCTAATGCTCCTTTCCAGTAGCAACCCCATAATCAAATACCTCCATTAATGGCACATCCTACTTTCCCATTTCCTCTCCCAAGCCTTATAAACAATGTCAATCTCAAAAATATACCTACAGCTGCTCTTCCAAAGTTTTATGGGCTTATAGCAGAGGATCCTGACACTTTCTTGTTTGAGTTTGACATAATCTGTCGAAGCTTTGACTATAATACAGATGCTCATAAGTTCAAGTTGTTTCCTGCAACACTAAAAGAGTCAGCCTTATGATGGTTCATGGGCTTAAGCGCTAATGCAGTAGGTACCTAGGATGAGATGCAGACGTTGTTTCTACAGAAATATAAAGATTATTGCAAAGGCAGTGACCCAAAGGGAGATGATATCTTTAGGATATCTCAAAAGGAAGACGAAACATTGAAGGACTATGTTTCATATTTTTTGTACACAATGCAGAACAATCCCCAGCATGTACTGGCAGAGGATTCACAGAAACTAGTTTTCTTGAGAGGGGTAAATGACAACTGTTTGGAAGCGTTAGACTTGATGGCTGGTGGGGACATATCCCAATCTTCTTGGGATGATCTCAAGAAAATCTGTCAAAACTACTCAAGGTCAATTGTAAATAAAGGCAGAGGATATCGGCCCACAATCACAAAAGGGATTAGCTCAGGTGTTTCAAAGCTGGAGATAACTAATTTGCTTATGGATTTCAAGCAAGATATAATAATGATGTGGCTACACACCTTGATATGATTAATGCCAAGAAGAAGCATGCAGAAGCGGAATCACAATTGGTTGAGTACTGTCCACACTGCCACAACCAAAAGAAAGACTGCGAATGTAAGCTGGTAGCAAACCTGGAAAATCAACATTTGCCAACTGATTATATGAAGATCGAAGGAGACAATGATCAAGTGTTCTTTGTCGCTCAACGTCGACCATGGGCTTCACGACAAGGTATGCCACAAGATCCTCTACAGTTCTCAAATTCTAGTAATAACCAGTGGCGAAACCAAAATTATCAGAACACTTCTCAGTACTCTCAACCCCAGTGGCCAAATCAACAAAATAACCAATGGCAAAACTAGCAAAGTAACCAATGGCCTAATCAACAAAATAACCAATGAAAAAATCAGCAAAGTAACCAATGGCCTAATCAGCAGAATAACCAATGGCAAAACCCGCAAAATAACCAGTGATCCAACCAGCAAAATCAATGGCAGCCACCGCAAGGAAATTGGCAGCAAACTAATCAATGGAGGGGGCCTCCACAGTGGCCTAACCAAAATACTCCACCATTGCCACCTCCAATGCAACCACCTGCAATAATTCCACCTCCTACAACAACTAATGCTAATCCAAAGCCAACCCAATTACCTGCTCAACCACAACCAAATCTAAATAATAAACAGCAGCAACAGTAAACGTACACTATTGACACTCAGCAGTGTCCTACTTATTCATTAGAGATAGCTGATATACATTTAAGGTCTGGTACCACACTACCTACACTTGAATATCCTATTATCACGGAAGTTGCAGACACTCCTGCAACACCACTTCCAGAAGCCACATTGCCAAATACCAGCCAGCCAATTGATATCCCCAACAGAACTACTGTCCATACTTCAATAAATCCACCCTTTCCACATAGGTTAAACAAAGAAAAACCTATACCTCAAGAGGAAGAAACATTTGATATTATTGAGCAGCTAAAAAATATGAACATACAAATACCTCTGTTCCAAGCTATCAAAGATATACCTCTTTATGGAAAGGCTATTAAGGAAGCATGCCTTAAGAAGCCAGGACGAAAGAAGAAAGACCCTCAAATAGTACATGTTATAGGGCAATTAGTAGATATCATGTTAGGAAAGGTGGTAATTCCAAAGTATTCAGATCCTGGTAGCCCAGTAGCGACTTGATAATAAATGGACAGACTGTGAAGAATGCTCTAGTTGATTTAGGAGTAGCAAAAAATGTGATGACTAAAGAAACAATGCATAGGCTAAGCATAGAAGGCCTAAGAACAACAACCACACTGTTACAACTTGCTGATATTTCAATTGTTACTCTAGAAGGTCTCATAGAAGATGTGATAGTAACCTTAGATTCATGGGAGTACCCTGCTGCTTTTCTTATCCTGTCACCTAAAGTGAACTTTGCTGGCTATCCTGTAATCTTGGGAAGACCCTGATTAGCCACCATTGATGCCAAAATTAATTGTAGATCAGGCAGTATGACAATCTCAAATGGTCAAGCCATAAAGGATCTAGCCCTATATCCTCCTGCTCAACCCCAGCCAAACTTGGGAGAACCTATTTGGCCAGATTTAGGAGAAGAAGAAAAAGAGATGAACTCAGTAGCCCAGCTCATGATGTTGCATAGGCAATCTTTTCTAAAGATGCAAGAGGAGGATGATGTTATACAGAGCATTCTTACCAATGAATGTATTGTGACTAAAGATGTTTCAGAAAGTTCTGGTTTATAGCTATGTACTTATGAGGACTGTATGTCTACAGCAAATCCTGAAATGATTGATCAATTAATGACAAGTGAAATAGCAAGAAGTCCAGTGCCTAAAGTGTTAATGGCAGAGCTAATAACAATAGTGGAAATGTCCTCTGGTTGTAACCTGCATGTAAATAACAAGTTGTCCCAATCACAGTTGGCATTATTAACCAAGCTTCTCAATCAGCATGAAAAAGCCTTTGCATGGGATTATGGAGATATGGAGGGACTCAACCCAAAACTCTGCACCCACAGAATCTATATCAATGATGGAAGCTTGCCACTTCGTCAACCACAGAGAAGAATAAATCCAACACAAAGAGAAATAGTTAAAACAGAGTTGCAGAAGTTGTTGGATGCTGGATTCATCTACCCAATCTCTGATAGCAAGTGGGTATCACCATTGGTAATAATACCTAAAAAAGGAGGTAAATGGAGGATATGTGTGGATTATAGAGAACTAAATAATGCTACAAAGAAGGACCATTTTCCTTTACCTTTCATTGACCAAGTATTGGATAATTTGGCTGGAAAGAAATACTTTTCCTTCCTGGATGGATACAGTGGTTACAATCTGATAAGCATTGCCCCTGAAGATCAAGAAAAGACCACATTCACATGCCCTTGGGGCATATATGCCTATTCAATATTACCATTTGGATTATGCAATGCACCTGCTACCTTTCAGAGAGTTGTGATCAACATCTTTGCTGATATATCCCATGATTGCATGGAAATCTACATGGACGACTTCACTACATTTGGTGTCACATTTGAGGAAGCTCTGAAGAACTTGGAGAAAGTGCTAATCAGATGTGAGGAACACAACTTGTCTCTCAATAGTGAAAAGTGTTTTCTAATGGTGCAGGAAGGAATGGTATTGGAACATTTTATCTCCGAAGCTGGAATCCAGGTAGACCCTGCAAAAATAGAGGTAATTCTCACACTCCCTATTCCTACTAAGCAAAAAGATGTTAGATCTTTCCTAGGTCACGCTGGCTATTATAGGAGGTTTATCCAAAACTTTAGTCAAATAGCTAGTCCTCTGTACAACTTACTTACCAAACAAGCTGAATTTGCTTGGACAAAAGAATGTGATGAATCCTTCCTGCAGTTCAAGTCACTTTTGACAACTGCACCAGTACTTAGGGGCCCTGACTAGACTTTGCCATTTCACATACATAAAGATGCTTCAGACTATGCTATAGGTGTTGTCTTAGGACAAAAGGCTAAAAACCTTGAAAATGCAATCTATTATATCAGTAAGAGTCTACATGGACCAGAATTAAACTATACAGTCACCGAGAAAGAATCGCTAGCAGTAGTTTATGCCCTGAACAAATTCCATCATTATGTAACTGGTTATCCTATCTTTGTTCATACTGACCATGTAGCAATTAAGTATCTCATGAACAAACCTGCCATCACAGGCAGGTTAGCAAGATGGCTTCTTCTATTGTAGGAATTTGACATAACAATCATTGACAAGCCAGGAAAAGCAAACGTGGTAGTTGATAATTTATCCATAATTTATCATACTGAAGAAGATACCACTTTGATAGATGATGCATTCCCAGATGAACATTTGTTTCATATTGCTATTCAGAATCCATGGTATGCAGATATAACTAATTACCTAGCAGCTAACAAGATGCCAACACTTTTCTCTTATAAGGGTAAGAAGCTGCTTGTAGATAAAAGTTTCCATTTCTCCTGGATTGATAGCACATTATTTTACACTGGACCTGACCAAGTCATGAGAAGATGCGTGAGAGAAGATGAGACATATGACATTCTTCATGCATGTCATAATGAACCATGTGGAGGGAACTTTGTAGCCAAAAGAACAAAACAGAAGATTTTAACAACTAGCTACTATTGGCCTACACTTCACAAAGATGCAACAAGATATACAAGGAAGTGTGACAAATGTCAAAGAATGGGCCGACCAACAAAATCAGATGAAATGCCCTTAAACCCATAGGTGGCGGTAACACCATTTGATAAATAGGGCATGGATTTTATTGGCCTAATAGACCCTCCATCCAATGGTAAGTCATACATTCTGGTGTGCACAGATTACCTGACTAAATGGGTCGAAGTCGGAGCAATGAAACATGCCAGAGATCATAAAGTTGAGATCACTAGATATGGTGTGCCAAGAGAACTTGTTACTGATCAAGGAACACAATTTACTTCCAATCTGATAATAGAGTTCATGAAGGAATATAATATCAGACATCAGAAATCAAGCCCCTATCACCCCCAAGCCAATGGACAAGCAGAAGTAACAAATCAAGAAATAGAAGCAATCTTAACAAAGACAGTTCATTTGCATCACAGAGATTGGAGTAGCAGAATATCAAAAGTCGTTTGGGTGTATAGAACAACATGGAAGACCACCACAGGGTTCACTCCATTTGAACTGTTATGTGGCAAAATAGTAATGCTACCGATTGAGTTTGAGCACAAAACACTAAGAACAACATTGGAGTTAAATATTGATCTTCCTGCATCATAAAGAGAGCACTTGCTGCATCTCAATTCTTTGGATGAGATGCGCAAGTCTGCCCTGCAAGGCACTGAAATTGTCCAATAGAAAAGAAAATAGTGGCATGATACCCATATTAAGAGTAAGCAGTTCAAATTTGGAGATTGGGCATTGTTATATGATTCAAGATTTTAGGAGATACTAGGCAAGCTGCAAACACGATGGCTAGGTCCATATGAAATAAGCCATGTATTTACAAATGGAGCAGTCCAGTTGACCACAATTGACCCTGTACACTTCAAGCTACTCATCAATGGACATAGACTAAAGTTGTATCACCAACCACAGACGAAAGAAGACTTCCTGCAACAATTCAACAAGCCAATTTTAAAGGATCAACAGGTAACACTTCCTGCAGTAGAGGGTGTCAACCTTCTTCCTGCAGCTCTTTGATAAGTATTCCTTCGAAGCATGTTCATAATAAACACTTTATGTTCACATAAAGTTCAAATTCTTCATTCACTTTCTATATTCTTCTTTTTCAACCCACTTCATTTCTTAATCTTCCATCCACCCACATTCCATGTCATCATATTTCTATGCTTTCAATAAAAGATCGCGTGTTGATGCATGCCAATGCCATCATTCCACTCTCGCCAAATCTTTCCTGGCATGTGCGATGATCAATTAACAGGTATGAGCTTTTCAAATTTATTTCCATTTTTAGCGCATGTATTTAGTTGGTTATATCGAATACTGTAATAAATGTATCGTTGTCGCCTTCAATCCAGTTATGTACCTTTTGCCAAGTCTAACAAGTGAGGACACTTGTCAATATTTCATAGGGGGTAGGGAAGTGTGCCAATTGCCAAAAATGTCATTTCTATTTACTCATTAGAGATTCTCAAATCCTAAAATATGTACTTCGGTTTTGCCTTAATTAAAATCTAGCTGCCGTATCACACAAGTGTCAAGTGTCGTACCTTTTATTCTGAATAAACCCCTAACTGTTAGGCTAGATGTGACCCAGTATTAAAACCCGCTCTCACATGAACATTTATGATTCATTCTATTAAAATACATTATTATTGTTCATATCAAGAAACCAGAAGAGTTCGAAAGAGGGTTTGTGGGTTTACAGAAAGTAGTCCAAAATTTAAAAAGAAGCAGAGCAGAGGTTAAGCAGAGCAAAGGTTCAATTTGGTAAAGCACAAATGGGAGTTCAATTGTAGTGGCATGAACTAGTGGTTCATGATATATTACTAGCCAACGTTGAGGCCGTAAGAAGATTCAATGCTTGCAGATGGCTGGGCTATTTCTTAAAATTGACAGAGTTCAATGATGAAGCTGCAGCAAAATTTGCAAACACCTTTGAGGAAGGCCAAGCAACGGTATGGGGGTTGACGGTTGTTGCAACAGAGGAGTGAATAATAGAGGTAACTGGTTTGCCTACAATAGGGGAACACTACCCCAATGCCCATGATGGCAGGTCAGCCAGGACACAATTCACCCTACCAGGAGACCCTCCATTGGAGATCACTGAGCAGGGATGCAAAAGGATAATCAGGATGGAAACAGTGATTCAATTACTCTGCAAACACTTATCTTCCACTTATATAACAATCATGTAATGACAACCACTCTATGGGGGGAAGAAAAGAAGAAACTGTAGAAAGAAATAACAGAACAAAGAGAGGAAATTGTAGACTTGAAAGATCAGTTGGCAAGACAGAAACAGAGAATGGAACATGCCCTTAGACTGGCTGACCAGGTAATTGCTTGTAGACCTCCACCTAGGGTCTATACTATATGTCTGAAAGAAAAATTCCTCCTATTTTAGTTAATGATGACTCTCAAAGATGTAAACGCACAGTTTAAATCAGCCCAAGAATTCTATGGTTTATACCAGACACTTCCATCTTGGCAGCAAAACCTACTCTGTGAGTTATACGTGCATAATTTCATCATCCCCACAGAGATTGAATGGAATCCCCTGCCTTACATAGGGGATATACACCTAATGGCCTTGATGTCATTGATGTACAATGAAGCCAACTATGATAGACAGTTGGAGAATTACAAAGAACTTGAGAAAATAGAACCCCTGCCATTAAGAGCAGAAAGTAGTCAACCAGAAGTATTCCTGAGGGATTGGTTTAGATTGACATATGGGAATGTCAAGAAGGAAATCAAGGATAAAAATTTAAAACTCAGAGCAGATGTGTACGTAGAATATGACAGCATGTCCTATTTTTCCTTCCAAAGAGCCTTAACCAGTGCCAAAAGTAGATGGGGTAGATTATCAGAGGTATTCAAAAGATCAGAACCACATAGCCCCATTAACCTTGAAGCAACTATTCACCAGGCACCAAAATACATAGCACTCGGTAGGAAAATCAGACAGGAGCTCTGGTGTCCACTCACAATGCAGCTGCCCATGCTCCTTTGGCCTTTGTATGATATCAACACTACCAAACTTGACAGGCTGCAGGAAGATCACATAAGGGAAGTTTGGGAAAGAAAAAGGGGATTCTACTACTCCTTTAAGAGCCAGAGATGAGGAAGAACTGAAGTTGGTGACTATAGGTCAATTGCTAGAAGGTGCAATGCTTGAGGACAAGTATTTGATTAACCAAGGGGCAAATGATAAGGCCAAATTATGCCTTTATTTTGTATAACTTTAAATACTCTGTTCTAGTTTTTGGCAAAAGATTTGAGAGCCTAGCTAGTCAAAACTTGTGATAAAAGTCCAGATAGAATTGATAAACCATGGGTAGATATTTTTGACATACTTTGCTAATATTATACATATAATGTAGTATTTCATAAAACCATCAGAATATATGTTCTAACATCTGGATATTTAATTTGATTAAGCTTTTTGCATGAATATTTCCGCATCATAACTAACTTGATAGGAGAGGAAGCAGCTGGAGAGTGGTTGACAATATTCAAGGAAGACTGTTGAAGACCAGCTACAGTGGAGTGATCATTACAGCACCAGGATACACGGCTGCTACAATGGAGCCATTATTCCAGGATGCAGGGATGTAGTGCGCCTATATTCCCTCTGCACTTTAGTATGTTGAATTGGTCAACCGAGTTTCATTACCCACACTGCGGGCTGTTGTTTTTCCATATTCTTCTTCGACATGTTTTTAGCAAAATGGTTTCCTTTCTGTTTTGTAATAAATGTTCGATCCTTTATATATAGGGATCGGACTGATAGTTTGAAGTTAGATAGAAATCAGAGAAAAAGGTTTTTGGAAGAAAATTGTTGTATTTTTCACAGCAATCTATTTCAAGTTCCATGTCTTATTTCTATGTAATGAGTTTTTGAAATACAATGAAATAGTTCTTGGTTTACATTCTGTGTTAATAGATTAGTAGAAGCCGACCAAGGGGGCCCACTTGGGAGGTGGATTAGGTTAGAATAGAATAGATTTCATTTACAACATTCCCAGCATTTTAGATAGAAGTTACAATTTCTTCCTGCAGCATCGTACCTTGTGAGTGTTCCTGCAGCATCTGCAAGAATAGTTATAATGGATGTTCTAGGATGAAAGTATAGGTTTAAGTAGAGTTAGCAATTTCTAGCATTCACTTCAGTAAGGAGATAAATGTATTATTTTCCTGCAGCACTAGTGTAGGTTTCTTTTATGCATTTTTTACCTTCCTGCAACATAAGCATAATGACTCCTTAAGGAACCTAGTGCACATATAGTGTCAACCATTTCAAGTATACGTCCCTGGGTTGTCAAGTTAAATGCACCTCATGATGGGAGAAGTAGTCCTTAGATTGAGTAAATCACTCCTAAGAAAGGCCTTGAGCATGATTATTCCACACCTATTGTGAGGCGGTTCACTCATTATTGGGTATCTTCCCCATTAATTATTCTAGGATAAGACTTTATTGCCTTCTGCTATATCCCACGAGACATTGTCCACAATAGGTTTTCTTCTCTAAAGTAAAAATTTCCATACTCTTGAACCTTTGAGATAATTTTTTGTTCTAAATATATTGCTAGGATTTGATCCATTCAGATACTTCATTCTTAATATCTTTACCCATTTCCTGTGGGGCTCTCTATACATTTTCCATAAAAAAAATTGTCCTAATTCTTTACTTTGCAATTTGATATTTTTAATCCCTATACTATATATATCTATTTATATATTTATTTATATTCTATTGCATATAATTTATAAACTGTTTAGTACAAAATATAACGGAGCTGAGTTCTTAAAGTATTACAAAACTTCGCAGTACTACTGAGTGATACAGTCAATTGCTAATACATAACTAGATAAAAAGTATGCTGCTAACAAAAAGAGACAACAAAGATTTTAGGAGGAGCTATCTCCTTCTTCTTCCTCTTCGCCATTAGTGTCTAGGGAGACAGAATTGTAGCCAATGACTCTGTAGTCTCTATCCCTTGTAGTCCTCATCTCCCTTTGTTGTTGTTCACGCTTCAGCTTCTGGATGAACTCTGCAAGGGTGATCCCAAACTCATCTTTGTCTTTCATTGTAGTATATCCATGTGCTATATCTGATTTCTCTATGGTAGTGCTTCCCTCCCTCAGCACTTGCAAGAACTTGCTCTCCTTCATCTTTATGATGATCGTGACCTGTATGGAAATATCAAGATATATGAGTCTCTTGCAAGACTCAGTAAGGTTCCCATTCTTACTTGCAAGTACATCATTATTAAAATCCTTCCAGATGAACCATAGAATGACAGAAAAAAGCAAATTCCAAAATGAGTTACATAATTTGCTGCAGTTGATAGTACTAGAGATAATATTCAGAGCATTAAAATGGGTCATATATGATAGTCCAAACATATTCTAGATTTCAGAGGCAAACAAACACTCAAAAAAGACATGGTTGACAGATTCAGGCTGTTTACACACAGTGTAGATATTTTGTTCTCCCCCCGGTTTCTTAAATGGCAGCTTGTCCAGGATCAGTTTCCACAGAAAGCAAGAGAGTTTCGGTTCAATAGGTCTAGTCCACAACAGTCTAAAATATTTCATCCATTTAGAATCTTGGATTTCCAAGTCCCACTTACAATTTACATGAGCAAAGATGTCACCATTATTAGTCAGTAACTGATATAAGTATTTAGACTTACCAAGGTGAAGTGGGGTATTGTCAGGCCAACATAATTGGAAGCTACAATAGGATTTAGTACAACATCCTTTAACAGGACCTAGGGAATTAAAGGCATCTTTGAGGACATAGTAGGTTCTCAATTGGGTATGGGGAATATTGAATTGGGATTCAAACCACTCCCATGATGGAAGCTTGTCCTACTGGATGATATCTCCAAAGGTTGCAATACCAACTCCAGTCCATTTCTTTGTTGAACATCCCTATAATAGTGCTATCTTTTTATCCCCGTGTTTCAGGTTCCACCAGATGGATTTGAGTTTGCAGATCTTTCCACTATTCTCAACTGGTCCCTTATTAATCAGGAAACCCTTAACATATTTCCATGCCTTCCAAATGCTTCTAAAAACACAGGATCCTTGAACGACTACATTATTATCTATAGTGAGAGTATCAGTAAAGCAAAGGTTCTGCCAACCTTTAGGCATGTTACAGTGTGCCAATTGTAGATTGTTTCTCACCAGTACTTTCCATGGTTCTTCACCCTCCCCTAATTTAGCTATCCATTTGACAGCTAAGGCTATGCCTCGTGACTTAAGGTCTTTGAGGCCAAGACCTCCCCAGGATTTATCTCTAGAACACCACTCCCAAGAAACTGCATGGGACCTTTTGTTCCCTCTGTCGTCATACCACAGAAAGTTCCTGATAACCTTTTGGATAGATTTGAATTGGTGTTGATTAAATAGCCACATGGAGGAGAAAAAGATTGGGTAGGAAGACAGAATCTTTTGGCATACCTGGACTCTTCCGGGGAAGGAAAGAAGGTTAATGTCCCACTTAGTGAGCTTCATGTTAATCCTCTCAAAGATCCAGTCTCACATCTGATTGAGATTAGGGGAGATGGAGAAAGGGATACCCAAATACCTGACCATATGATTAGGGCCTCCCAAAGCAAACTCAAAGTTATTCCACCAGTCAGGTGGATTTTGATCCCAACCCAACATAACAGATTTGGATAATGAAACTTTGTTGCTGGAGGCTTTGCAAAAAAGGTCAAGCTTGTTCATCAATAGTCTCATATTGTTCTCTTCAAGTAGAAGGAGGATGAAGGTGTCATCTGCAAACTAGACATTGGATACATCCTGATTATTGGGGAGGAGGACATGTTTCACTATAGGAGAGAGGGAATCATCTCTAAGGAGGTAGTGCAAAGAATCTGCTGCAATAACAAACATGGAGGGGGCTAGAGGGCATCCTTGCCTGATTGATCTTGAGAGACTGAAGAAGTCTGATCTAACACCATTGATTTCAACTGCAGCCATGGTACCATGTAAAAGTGTTGATACCATTTTGCAGAAGAAAGGAGGGAACCCTAAGGCTTCTAACATCATCACGGTGAATCTCCATTCAATCATATCATATGCCTTTTCATACTCTATGAGGAGCATAGCACAGTTCTTTCGTGAAACTTTTGCCCAGTTCATAGCCTCCCAACATGTGATAAGATTCTTAAGGATGTATCTCCCCTTGACGAATCTTGTTTGGGTGCTATTGATGACTGAGGGGAGAAGATTCTCAATTCTTACTGCAAGAACTTTGGCTAGAATCTTGTATACTACATTCAGAAGAGTAATAGGCCTCCATTTTTTTATTAGGAGTCTATCCCCATCTTTAGGCATGAGTTTAATGAGGCCAAAATTTAGTTTAGGGCCAAGAGTGCCTACTTCAATAACTTCTTTGTAAACATGAAGAAGCTTAGGCCCAATCCAATTTATGTTGGTCTTGTAAAATTCAATTGGCAGCCCATCTGGACCTGGCGCTTTATCATTAGCTATTCTATTGATGGCAATTTTTATTTCTTCCTCAGAAAGTTCCTTATCCAATAATTTAGCTTCATGCTCTTTTATCTTTTTAGGGATAAGGGTTCTGATCTTACCTCTGGCTTCCTCCATGGAGGGGTCAACATCTTCTGAAGAGAACAAGTTTTGGTAGAAGGAGGAGAAGGTTTTGAGAATCTCTTGCTAAGAGGAGACCACTGAGTCATGCACTCTGATACATTCAATCTTATCCCTAGCTTCTTTATTCTTAAGGGTTTGAAAGAAGAATTTGGAGCCTCTATCCCCCAGGTTAATCCATTTGATCCCGACTCTAATTCTAGCTCCTCTGGTCTTGACCAATTGAATCTTCCTGAGAGAATCTCTACAAGAAAAAACATTTTCAAGCAGTTCTTTAGAGGAAGGGTTGATTTGAATCTTTGCTTCCGCCTCTTGTAGAGATTCCACCAGTTTTTATTCTAACAATCTAGAATCTTTAGCTCTCTTAATCCCTACTATTTTAACCATATTCTGCCAAGATTTGGTGGTTTGATTCCATCTATCAATATCTGACTCATGATGTGCAACCTTCTCATTATACCAGGCAATGATCTTGACCGCAGCCTGCACATCTTCATCTCCTAATAGGGAAGTATTCAGAGCAAATCCTTGCTTAGGGGGAGCATCAGAGACTTGGTCTACAATGAGCTAAATAGAGGAAAAGATGGGGTGATGGTCTGATAGGGTGAAGGGCAGAACCTTCACACAATTATTGTTAGGATAGGGCTGATAACTGAACCAGAGCTTATTAAGGTAGAACCTATCCAATCTGGAGTATATCCTTCTTTCTCTTCTTTGAAAATTAGACCAGGTATACCAGATACCTTTTGATTCACTCCTTTTCCCTGCTAAGGGGTCAAATAGGTTGAGTTTGTTAGTCAATCTGCACCAGTAGAGGGGTTCATTGCCTTTCTAATCAAACCAGAGTCCACCCAACTTATCTCGAGCCCTCTCCACCATATTGAAGTCTCCTGCTACAATCCAAGGAATGGAATCTAAGTCTGCTAACCACTTCCATAATTCAATCCTTCCACTGTGTTCATTTGGAGCATAAATTGAGCAAATACCAAACTCAAAATCTTTGATCTTCATCCTAACCCAAACATCTTTGTTACAGGGTGAGATGCCCCATGTGTGGACAACATTTTTCCAAGAAGGGCTAATCAAGATCGAGGTCCCACCCTTACCCCTAGGATGCTTAGTTGAGAAGGTTGTAGCATCTTTCCAGATACATTTAAGTGCAATATAAAGTTCAAATCCTATTGCTTTGACTTCTTGCAACATTAAAATGTCTAACTCTCCGTGATAATTAAGGAGTCTTTTGACCACATATTTCCTGTCAGAGGCTTCCAATCCTCTAACATTCCAGGATGCACAATTTAATAACATAGCAATTGATTATCAATCTGTCTCCATGGGTTTCCTAAATCCTTTGAAGCATGTAGGTATATCCACTTTGGGGGCCTTAAAAGGTTTAGGATTACCACTAGCTAGAGGGGGTCTTCCCCTTTTCTTCCTCTTAACTAAGCCCAATTCTGGAGGGCTTGTCTTTATGTTTTGATCATCTTTTTTAATTCTTTCGGAGAGAACAGTTGTAAAGAGAAAAGTCTCTTCTGAGCTCTCTTTCTGATGGGCACCACACAAGGAGTCAATCTCTCCTTCCTCAAGCTCAAAGTCTTGCTTCTGCACAACTCCCAACTCTATTCCCCCTGCAAGGAGAGAGGATCCTCTCTTAATCCTCTTCTTAATAGCTACATAATTCCACCTATCAGGTGGTGGTGGAAGGGGAGGGGGGGCTGGAATAAAAACAACAGAGAAGGCATTCAATCTTTCATCATTGAGAGGAGGGGGGATTCCCCACTCATCCCACCACCTTGATAGGGGGAAAGAGTTAAATCCTTAGATGTGGAGAGACTAGGGGAGGCATGTGATTTGTCCACTCTCCCTGTAGGGGGAGCAGAGGGAGGAGTTTAATCCTTTAGAGGCCTTTGCCCTCGAGGAAGGTAGTAAGTTTTCCACTTGGGCTGAGAATCACTTTTTTTTCCAGGCTCTATCCCTGATCTTATCAACAACCAGTTGTTTAGCATTCTTAATTCTATGTTTTGGCTTTGGCTTAGGACCAATAAGGCTAAAATCCAGGGTTTCAATGTTAGGAATGCCCTCGATGGGTTTAGAAATGACAGATAAATATTTTGGGAGGGAGTCAAATTTGCCTTTCAATTTGTCCAGTGTAGCAATGAGAGCAACAAAGTCTTGGTTCCACGCAGAGGGGGGTGAGATTTGAATAGTGGGGGGAGGCTTAGAAGTGGCATAAATCTTGGAGGAAGCAACATGACCCTCTGAGCCTGGAATATTATTAAGGTTTTGAGGAGGAGTAACTTTTTTATTTCATGCATTCATTTTCAAAATAATAGGGCACTCTTGCTTTTTGTGTCCTCCTTTCTTGCACACAAAGCAGCCATCTAAGCCACCCAGGAAAATAATCGAGCAGCAAACAGTCACAGGGTCAAGGTCAAATTGTAGTGAATTTAGGAGGTCAACACCAGGTTTGACAAAGAGGAGGACACGAACATTAGTGTTAGGGATGAGAGTATTAGACTGGTCAATTCTGAGAACTTTGCCTATCGGCTCAAGTGCAAGCGAAATGATCTTTAATAAATTAGGAGGAAGATTACCAATGATAATCCATCTAGGGCTGGAAAGGGATAGAACTTCATCATGGGAGGCTTCAAGGGACCAGGGAATTGCCCTAAAATCACAGGGGCTGAATCTCCAAAATTGTTTGCCCACTATAGCTTTCTGCGCTTTAGGGTCACAAAAAAACAAAATGAACAAACCCTTTTGAAGCATATGACAATACGAGAAATGAAAACCTAGTTTCTGACCCCATGTTTTATGAAACCAATCATTAAGAAAATTCCTAGAGGGGATTCTGGAACTATCAACTGTAGCAAAGAAAATAGCACATTCTCTAAGCTTAGACTTCTCCTGATTGATAGAAACATTCATCTGTGAGTTTGGTTTAATAACTAACTTGGGAGGAACAGGTTCCTTACCTCCATTTCCTTTGGCGGCAGAAACCCCTTGTGTTGCACTTGCGAGGAAGGCGGCTCCTTCTGGCAGGATGCTTTCATTTTGGACGGCCTATTTGAAGGATTTTGCTTTGGGGGTGGCCGGTTGTTCTTCTCCATTTTGCAGAGCGTCTCCTCCTACAATGCCTTTGGAAGCCTCTGGAAAACGTTGAAGGTTCTCCTTAGGGTTAGTAGAGTTATCAGTGGTCGACTTGTGAGCGAAATCTCTTGTTGCTAGGTTAAATGCCTTTGAATTTGAGGCAACATTAATGGCACCAGGTGACGTCGATGCCATTAATGGTACCCTATCGAGGAGCGTGCGAGGGAACCGAGTGAAAATTTTAGATGGACGTCGAGTACATCAATTTGTAGAGCCTTCACAAACACATTTCATTCTAGAATAATTTAGAATTCCATTTTCATAATATTTACCAACTGATTAGTGATATTTTATTTTCTTCCAAGACTCCTTTCCAATAATTTTTTCTCAATTTCTTATCGATCTTGTCATTTTCTTTAGTTATGAGAGGAAGGCAAGACATTTGATATACTAGTATTGCCAAAAGGACAGATTTCATAATAGTTACTCTTCCTACACTTGATAGTCATCTACCCTTCCAAGAATCCATTTTTTGGTTCATTTTCTTATAGATTGTCTCCCACATCTTGTTTGTCCTAATCCCTTTATGTAGTGGGAGACCTAAATATCTACAAGGAAGGTTTCCTTTTTTGAAGCCTAATATATTACATAATTATGTTTCTTCTCTTATATTTGTTTTGAAGAAAAAGATTTATGATTTCTCCATATGCACTATCTGCCCTGATGCTCTTGAATACGTGTTTAAGATTTTTTTAAATCTATTTACCTCTCGTTTGTTGCCATCCCTGAAAAGCATAGTGTCATGAACGAATTGTTGATGTGTGATGTTTGTTATTCTTTTTATAATTTTAATTCCCTTAATTTTGTTGTTTGTTTGGGTACTGCTTATAGTTTTTCCCAATGCTTTTGTCATTATTATGAATAAAAAGGGGGACAATGGGTCCCCTTGTCTGAGTCCTCTAGTTATGTTGAAGTAACCCTTTGTGGTTCCATTGACTAGTATTGAGAATTTCAGACTCAAAATGCAATTGGAAATTAGATTAATCCATTGCTTTGCGAAACCAAATGCTTTTGAACATTTGCACAAGAATCACCAATCTACATTATCATAAGCCTTTTTAATGTCTAATTTAATTAGTATGCTAGGTTCTAAATTGTGTTGGATGGAATGAATCATTTCTTGGGCTATTATCACCCCATCAAAGATGGATCTACCTCAGACAAAGCATGTTTGTTATTCTGAGATTATACATGGTTATAGTGTTTTCAACATATTTGCTAACACTTTAGAGAGTACTTTATACATTGTGTTGCATAGTAAAATAGGTTTGAAGTCATCTAGTTTCTCTGATTTGTCCTTTTTTGGAATTAGTGTATTAAAAGTATTATTAATTTCCTTAAGAATTCCTCCTGAGTTTCTCATAGATTTAATGGATTCTACCATCTCTTCTCCCATAAAGTGCCAACATTCTTGGAAAAAAAATGCAGGAAATTCATCTAGCCCCGAAGCCTTATCGAGACGAAGCTGATTTAGTGCTTTCTCTATTTTCCCTGTAGAGAATTTTTCTAATAGTATCACATTTTGCTATGCTGTAATGATTTTTGGTATGCCTTTCAACATTTGTTCTTATGATCTGAGGTCCAAACTATCCCAGTTGTTTAATATGTTCTTGAAATACTTTACTATCTCTTTTGGGTCCTCTATTATTGTCCCTTGTTCTCTTGTGAGTCTACTGATTCTATTTATGATTCTCCTTTGCTTTGTACTATTGTGGAAGAACTGTGTATTCCTGTCTCCCTTTGGAAGCCAACTCTCTCTCGATATTTGCTTCCAAAATATTTATTCTTTTGTTAGCATATCCTTATATTCTTTTAGTAACATATTTTCTTTTTGGTATCTATCTTGATCCATCCCTACCTTTATGAATTCTTCATTAAGCTTGTCAATTTCTCCTTCTATCCTTTCTTTCTCTATAAAGGTATTCTTGGTCTGCTCCTTATTCTATTGAAGGAGTTTTTTTCTTTATAATTATTAGCTTAGATAAAAAAACAAAACATTTTATTTAACCTATGATCTTTTCCTCCTTCTACCATCCTTTTATTAATTCTAGGAAGTCCTTATCTTTCAACCACATTTTTTCAAACTTGATTGAACATTTTCGTGGTTTCTTTTCTTCTTTAATTGTTAGTTGTACCAGATAATGGTATGAGCCTGCATTGGTCATTATTTTGGAGTTTAATGTATTTGTAAACTCTGTAAGATCCCCTTTGAAAAGGAACCTATCTAGTTTTTTGACAATTATACTAAAACCCTTCCTCTTTTTGTTCCATGTGAAGGTTATGTTGTTTGACGCGATGTCCATTAGATTGTTATTTTAGATCCATTCATTGAATTCTTTTTGGGATTGAGATTCTATTCTACTGCATCCTCTTTTGTTTTAAGGCATGGAGAATGACATTGAAGTCTCTGCCTATAATGCATATTGATTTAGAGTTCATACTTAGAAAAAACTTCAATCTCTTGCGATACCTCTTTCTTTTTGTTGGTTAAAGTAGGTCCATATGCATTAATAAGGATAAATCTTAAAGTGCTACTCACACTCTTAACCCAACCACTTTGTCGACTTCTATTGGATGATATGCTTTCATAGGATACCTTGCTAGGGTTCTGATTGTTGCTAATCCCCCTAAAGTACCATCCGATGGTACACTGTCTATCTTACAAAAGCCTATTTTCTTATTAAAACTTTTCATCTCCTTTGTATTCAACTTTGTTTCCTGATCAATATTTTATGTTTGAAATGTTGAGATAATGCACTTTATTAAGAACTATTTGTTAGGGGCATTCATGCCCTTAACATTCTAGGTTGTCATCTTTATTTCTTCGAGGGAAGGACCTTCCCCTTCCCTGCTTACACCATTGTTGTTATTTTAGTTTAATCTTCTGTAACCCCTTCTAGTTTCCTCAACTCTGTTAGAGATTTCCTCCCTCTTTTCTACATAGTTTTACCATAATCAGAGGTTTCTTTATCTGAACAAATCATATCCAAACCTAAATTTAGATCCTTTTGTTCATTCCCTTACGTTATTGCAGCCCGTGCCAAGATGGCTTCTGATTCTTCCCTTTCTAGAGTGTCCAATTCTAGAATTTCTTCAATGAGCTTTTGTTTTTCCATCTCTAAGTTTAAGTCCCCTTCTTCTTCTTAAATCTCCACCTCTTCTTCCCTCTGGGTAGATTAAATCCCATTATATCTTAAATCACTTTTAATTCTACCAAGATTGTTTCCACCTCTGCCTTTTCCTAACTTTCTCCTTCTTCTAAGAAAATTTAATTTGCTTCTTCTACTTTTGTTTCTTCGCTTCTTCTGCTTTTGTTTCTTGCTTATTTGCTAAAGGTTGCACCTTTTTAGTCTTACTTTCATAAATATTATCTAGAATTTCTAATTATTCTTTAACTTCCTCATGAAAGGCTTTTGCATATGTCGGTAATTGATTTAATGTCTCCTTATTTGCATCCAAGCTTCCATCAAGTTTCCCTGGTATATAGGAGGAATTCTATTGTCCGCCTTCAAGTTTTCATTGAATTTTCCTACAATATGGTTACTATATTGAATTTTCGGGCTAGGGTTTCAATTGTGAAATCACCTAGCTCATTGTTAAAATTTATTCTAATCCCATCCTTCCGCGAGGTTCTTTCCGTATTTTTTAAATTTTTTTCTTGCAACTTTAGCCTTTTTAGTTAGCACATTTCTTGTTATGATGCCTTTGTAAAATTTAGGTTTGATGAAAAGACCCCCATGCTATGTAATCAATTCTAATGGGTCTGGATATTTGTAATCATTATATATGTTTACTAGCTTTTTAACATCTCCCGATTTATTAAAATTTGCTTCTACCGAAGCTATGAAATTGTCCAATGCATTGCCAATGGCTTCTAGGGTTTCCATATGAAGAAAATTTGTTGGTAGATTTTTTATTTTGATCCATTTCAATTTTTTTTTGGTGTGTAAGATTTAGCATTAAAGTACTGTTGCTAATCTAAACAATGAAAACTAAATCCTTTGAAAATTAATGGTTCTCCATACAAAGTTTCTTTTTTTAGTGGTTCTTCTTTGCAATCCATGAATAAAAAGTTGTCTTCTAAGATAGAAATACTTACCTGGTCCGGAAAGCTCCACTTCCACTAGTTTACTATTTTGTGTATGGGTTGGCTTAAACCACTCCATTTTGCATAAAGACTATTTTTTCTGCAGTGCTCTAGTGTTCATTATATTTCATGGAATGACAATGACTTTGTAGTCTATTCTTGGTGGATTGCCAAATTTTTTGCCCTAATTTTGCCTCTGCATGCCTGCCTTCGCGGGTTAGTGTTGATTCCTTGTGAATTTTTGTTTACTCCATTCATGGGACGAGGAATCACGGTGCGAAGCTTCTTGTGTGAGTGAAATTTTGTAGGGTTCTTCTCTAAAGTACTATTCAATCTTTGGCGATTCTTAATGGCAAGATTGTTTGAATTGATATTCTTCCTGTTCTATCCCCCATAAGAAAACACATTTCTTCTTTCCTGTCTCAATCCTAGAGGTATTCTATTTGCTCATGAGGTAACTGGAGGTTGACCTAGAGGAGTGTTGTTTGCCCCTGTGGCTAAATGAAGTTGATCCTTCATTCACTTTTGGGCAATTTCGTGTCTTTTCCTTCTACGAGACATCACCACTTGCCATTCAAAACCCTCAATTGAGTTCACCAGGAATATGTATTCCTGACTTTGTTTCTCTTGATTTGTTTGCATTGTCGCATGTTCAAAACAAAGCTTTTTTTAATTATAACTTAGAACTATTTCATTTACTTACCATTTATTTTATTTTTCTTTAGAACCTTTTAATAAAAAAATATTTTTAAATTATTTTATCTTATCTTACATACTAAAAATAATTTGATTTAATTTTAAATAATTAAGAATTATTTTATTAATTACATAATTATTTTATAATTTTAAGTTTAATATAAGTGTATATATATATATATATATATATGACTTTATGATGTTTTCTAACGATTTTAAATTATATCAAATTATATAGACCTAAGTATTACAATTCCAATGTAAACAGGAATTCCGATTGATTAATAGATTTATGTGTTACAATATCCATGCAAAAAGTAACAAATTTATTTAATTTTTTAAAAAATAGTCACACTCTAACGAAAATTACAACATTACAATATTTCATTTTTATTTGAGATTTGCTTACGACGTATTTATGACTTCAAATATCTGAAGTTATGAGCCTCATTTTAGTAGTTAATTTATGGGGTCGCCTTAAATGGGACAGTCTTAAAACCGTACCAAAAATACAGAGAGATGCATTCCTCTAGTAATGGGGAAGTCCCGTCCAACCCTAATTTGACCAGATATCTGACGTAACATGGCGACTACACGCTTTGACGTGTATCATACATATCACGGAGAGAGCAAAAAGGTCCCAGTAGGATACCTCTGCCTTTTTCAAGCTATTTCTTTGCTTTGATCTGATGAGCACTTTTTGTGCATGGGTAGCTTTGAATAGGAGGATGTTCAGAGCTATAATTTCATATCATTAGGACATTATAAGACACTGTTGCATCCACGTCTATGCAAATGCAGTTCCAAGCAGCAATGGCTTTCTCATTTTTCAAAAAGCCTAAAACGCCCTCGGAACTAGTGAAGGCCACCAGAGATGCTCTCATGGCTCTCGATTCAAAGACCGTTGCAGAAGTCAGGCTTCTCGACAAGGTCAGTAATTAAACTTGTAGATTTTCGTTTTTCTTTTATATTTTTGATTGATATTGAACAATGATCTTAAGCTTTTCCATTCTGGTTTGTTTTTTTCGGCGATACATTTGGTTACTTGTCATACACATTTTAAGTTTTGGAATTCTAATTGCAATTCCCAATTTCAAATTTCACTCACCCAATTTGAAATTTCATCCAGATAGTTTGAAATTCCATGGAATTTATGTCACAATTTGAAATTGAACTCATTCAATTTGAAAAGTGAGATAAAATTAGGCACAGTTTTGAAATTCCATGTACTTAATATTAGAGGTATAAGACCACATTGTCAATTGTTGGATTTCCTTGGCAATTGTTGGGAGACTTTATGGGTTTTGGGGTAGGATCGGATTGCATTCTTGAAGTTCATAAACTTGTGTCATGTTCTAAAGGTACCGATCCTTTAACGTCACGGGCTCATTCCATACCCGTTTGATACACGGGACTGTTTTACTGCTGCTGCGAGGGAGTCTGTTACTGAAATTCAGTGCATCAATATTTTCTACGTTTTCTCATTTGAAAACATAAAGCGTCAAACAGTGATATCCAGACGATTTACACTATTCTTACCTTTGAAAATCTCAAATATATGATTATTTGGTCTGTGCAATCAAGTTTTGCTTTGCGTAAGTTAAAATTTGAACCAGTTACAGTTTACGAAGTCTGCACTTATCTTTATAGTTGAGAAGCTGGTCAGCTTGGCATGCTAGTTTTTGAATTTTGGAAATCAACTCCCACTTCACATTCACCAAGCCAAGCAAACATGGAAACCCATATAATGTGAGGGGCATGCCCGATGGATTTCGAGTTTGGGTCAAGGTTGTGAATGTACCTCATTGGGATATATGTGGTTGTTGTTTGCTGGTTTCTAAATTTGACTCGTTGTGTAAGTACCCCATCACAATTTGTGGGGTCATACTAATAACGTGTCAGAGGCTGCATTCACCAAGCCATATTAAACCGAGGCCATTGCCATTATAATGGGGGAATGCCTGTCATTCAGGTGTCACATACCACTGGACTACAGCTCTGAAGGACAATCTTTGCAGTTACAGTGTTAAGTGTTAGAGGGTCCCATTTCACTAGCCTCCAGGCCAACTAATTCAAAGTCGAAGGATGTGCCAACCATGAGTTTTTCTTTCATTTTCAAAATGGTTAAAGCGATGGTCTACATTTTGAAGAGTAAGCATGGATGTATGTAGAGCACTTTTTCGCCCAAGAGGTTTAAATAGGTTGGCCATTACTGAAGCAATGAATCTCAGAAACTTTGGAATCAGGCCTCAATGCATTCTATTTCAATTTTGAAGGGCACCGATATGGTTAATATGGTGAGAAGTCTGCCAAAGAAAAGCTTATAATAAATAGGATATAAAGCCTTTGAAACAGTAAGCAAAATTTGAGTTCAAGTGCCACAGTTCGTATAATTTCCGATGTCAAAAAATTTCTCTGATAAAATTGTATGGGGCAGACGAGGAGGAAAATTAGTCTGACTGCATTTTGTGTGATACCTAGTATTCAATTATCCGTTGTCTTGTTTATTTCATGAGTGAATTAAAGCTTTTTCCAAACGCCTAATTTTTTTGGATTATCTTTTGTAATGTTCTTATCATTATATGCCTTTCAAAGGAGCTTGAATGAGCTCACTGCTATCTAGCTGTTTGTGCAAATTTTACTCTTCATTAGGCTTTTAACAGTCCTTAAAACTTAGTCCAGACAATAAAATTGAAGTCGACTCCTGATAGTTGGGTTACAACTGTCTCATATTGCTTCAATTCTGTTACGTAGTTGATCAACATGTCTTATGCTCACCCATCTTCCATGTAATATGCCTACCTTGAAATTATAATAAGATTAAACCCTGCTTAATCCTCGAAGTCTCCAAATTAAATTTTTTTTATATCCGTGGGCCTTAATCACTATTCATAATTTGTAGAAGATTATTTTGGTGTATTAAGGAGCATCAAATCATATAAGCCTCATTTTATGAAGGGGACAAACTCTGACAGAATATTCCTTGGTCTGCTGTGCCTTGTGTGAGGAGATAATTAATTACTATATTAATAAAACCAAGAAAGAACAGTCAAGGGATATTTTGAAGAGTTATGACCGTTGAAGAAATAATATATTTAAGGGAATCCAAACAAGGAAAGTAGGACATCAATCGATCAGGACATTATTTATTTTCTTTGTAGAAAACGAATTAAAGATTCAACCAATCTGAGGACTATACCCCTCATGATTATATAATTAAGAGAAAAAACCCTTAATTGCTGTTGCTGAGTTAGGGACCAAAACCCCTGATTCAGGCAGATTTGAAAGCACTTTCAAAGCAGACATACACAAGGTAATTTTTATAGTTTGAAGGGGAATTATAGCAGAAAATCAAGATAAGATTTATCTTCAGAATAATGACATAAAATATTAATCTGAATAGTACAATATAATCACATTTTTAGTTTTAAGTCATATTTATAAATTTAATGCAATTATTTTGAGTAAGGATTATTGTTTTAGGGCAAAAATTAGAAAATTTCTAGAAAAGGACATTACAAATGGTATCAGAGCGGCAATCCTGCCAGGTAGAGGGTTAAAGCTAAAATCACAAATGCATTCTAATTAAAGAGATTTGAAGGTCTACGAAAGGAAGAGGACATGGATCCTATTTAAGCTATAGTGTACAAACTCAAGGCTCCCAAAATTATTGGTAAGTACCAAAGATTGTCAGAAGATTTCAAAGCTAGTGTTCTCCTTGATGAGTACTTGGAACTTGGGAACCGTTTTCCTGACAAAAGAGATCTATATGAATACATAAGATAAATGGCCAACGAGGAGATCAAGGAACTAGACCCAAAATAATCAATTTTGATAGGAGAAAAAAAGTCAAAATCAGAATTAGAATCAGAAAAATCCGGTAGACCCAATTAAGAGGGCCAGAACTAGAGCTACAAGAAAGAACCAACAAGCAAGTTGAAGAGACCAAGATAGAAGATGTGTCAAATCATGAACTATCCTCCAGTTTCCCAAATGGTGAACTGTTGTTGCATATAATTAATTTTCAGAGTACCCAGTTTGAAGAGCACGAACTTTTGGAGGATGTCTTAATTGATTCTAATGCTGAAATTCTAAGTCACAACTCCGTCAAAGTAAGTGCCTCAAAAGCTCCTAATTCAGGTAAAGAAAGCAAGTACTCTAAATACCTTTCTAGTTTCAGGTCCAACTATGGGAATGCCAGCACTGATATATTCCAGATTCGCCACCATGAAAGACATTTGGAAAGGGGTAAAAAGGATATAACTTATGGTAAAGAATACATGGATCCTACAGCTCAAAAATGTTGTTACATAATGATGTGGGATCCAAGTGATAATTCAAAATACATAAAGGGTAAAGCATGTAATAAGTTCAATATCATTATTATTGATAAAGGTTTTGCAAATTCACCTTCTACATCTCTCTATATGCATTTCTCAAACTTCAAGGATGAAGGCACTATCATATTGAAGGTATATGAACAAGTTGATATGTTACAAGTAGCCAAAGCAGTGTTTGAAAGGATTATGAAAGAGGAATATTTGGATGATCTCTTTCCCTATGGCGGTCCACTTGGAGTCACTTGTGCTAAGGATGTGTTGGATGACTAAGAACTTGTAGAAAAGGTTTCAACAATTACTACCCTTGGTAAGCAAGTTGAAAAAAATAACATTGACTGGGAATTAGAAATGATGAATTTAGAACATGATTATTCAGCATTAAGCCAATATGAATGGTTTAAACTTTAAACAGAAAATTAATGTCCATCTAATAATAGGAATAATTTTCAAAATTTCCATTGGGTTGTAGATAACCCACTTTGTGAAATGGATATAGAGAGATTTGTTTATTGGGATAACCCACTCTTTGAATTAAAGGCAGAAACATATCTTGGTTCAAGTTTTGCAACTTGTGATAATATCAGAGTAGCGTAGAAAAAATTGAATTCTGAATAACTCTTGATAATGCTATAAGTTGCAGTGAAAGAACACTTGGTAGACTTAGGTGTGATTCAACAAATTTTGCAAGGCAAAATGAATCATCAAGCAAAACTATTCGAGGACACGAAAGACAAAGTTGTTCAGCAAGATTAGCAACAGATAGACAATTAATGAAATACACTACATCATAAAAAAGATCAAATTGTATTTCCAAGATTGATTTGGGATCTTGGTAACTCTAGGAAGATTCAATCAAGTGGAGAAGAAATCCTTAGCATCATAGTTGTGATTGCTTGAGGTCAAGAAATCTTGGGAAGGGTGGACTGTAATATTCCCACCTTGAAATTAAAATAAGATTAGCCCCTGTCTAATCCTTAAAGAGTCCAAATTAGATTTTCTTTTATATATGTGGGCCTTTATCACTAATTATGAATTGCAGAAGATTATTTTGGTGTATCAAGGGGCATCCAAATTTCAATTATATAAGCCTCATTTTAGGAAGGGGACAAACTCTGACAGAAAATTCCTTGGTCTGCTGTGGTTTATGTGAGGAGATAATTAGTTACCATTTTAATAAAAATAACAAAGAACAGTCGAGGGATATTTTGAAGAGTTATTACTGCTGAGGAAATAATATATTTATGTAATATGCTGCCCTGTTTGTTTCTGTTTATTTTTGGTTTGAGTTGAGTTTGTTGTGTTTTGGCAATGGTTTTTTTAATCACAAGTATAGTGCAATATGAACAGAACTTTGCTACACTTTAATTGAAAGAAATATGCAATAAACTTTAGAAACAACACTGCTGAAAATTCCAGATTTAAACTCAGTCTTCAATATTCATTTTTTCTTCAAAATGTTGACAACCCAGACTGTTAAATATCATTTATTATCTATATAACACATACCCACAAAATGCAGCAATGAAAATGTCTTAGCTGTTTACAAAATCTGCATTTTACAAGCTCCAAAATGGGACGGCCAACAATGTAATAGTAGCACTAACAATCTTTGTAAAATGTCTCCTCAAATTGACCTTCACCTTGGCTGATATGCAGTGTAAACCCCTCTAAATCTGAACTCTGAATGATCAATAAATGTAGCTATACTTCCTGTGTGAAAGCACCAAGTGATTATCCAGACTGTATCTTTCAACAGCGTGAAGAATGTTATTCATGAGGGTTTTTGTCCTTACAAACCTTTGAGAAATAATCTCCAGCAAACAAACTGTTAAACTCTCCAACCAAGCACGAGAAATGAGCTCCACAAAATTGCTTTTATATCACTCCCAAGAAGTTCGACCTTCTTCACCAATGCATGCGAGTTTAAATAAAATAACCTTTTTCCTCATCACCTTTTAAGTTGCTTTTTTCAAAAAGGCATTCCTTTTCCCTTTTCCCTATTTTTTCGGGATTTGCTTGTTTCTCCTATTTTTTTGGGAATGTTTTTTTTTGATAAGTGATATAGATATTTTATTGATATTAAAAAGATTTACATCTAAGCCACTTTCACTGGCTGATAAGACTTTTGACTCGACCTGAACAACCATATACAACTATCCAAAAAATTACATAGCCCTCTGGCATTGTTTGAGACATAGCACTGAACCAGACAACATCCATCATTACTTGAAAATTCCTATTCTTAGCTATACTGTCTAACCCAAATTGGAGTACAAGCAAAAACGAAGCCCATGTTATCAAAATTGGGTAGTCAGGCTACAGACTTCATGACTGCTGTGTTTAACTACAAAAAAACCCAGAGCTTTGCATTCCACCCTACCCATTTCTTCAACATTTCTTCCCTGGACTCGTACATGATGAACATACCACCCCTTGTGTCAACTTTACCTTTTTTCTTCTCCCTCACCGGCTTTGCAGCAGACCCACCAATAACATCTTGCCTGAGTTTTGCACTGGATTTCCTAGGAGCGGTCTTCGTCATCCTGCACTGATTCTTCTCCATCTACTCCTTTGCCTCTACTTCTGCCAGGTACATCAACAAACTCTCCCATCCAACTCTTGTGTCTGCTATTTGCATATCCTTGGTATTTGACGAACTCCAGATAATGAAGGGCTGAAAATTTTAACTCGAGCTCTCCACCATGCGCCACATCACATCACTAGTCGCAAACCCCACACCTGGTTCGACTTTACCCAACAGGGGAATCAAACCCCCACACCACTCTGGCTCAACACAGAGGCACATAACTTTCAAAACCTCCTCTCCACTTCCCAATTGAAGCGCCCACGCACCAAACATGGCAAAATGTCCAAATTTGTCCTCGGTCTTATATCTGATTTCAAAACCTCCTCCCCAAAAATCTGCATTATACACCCCCAAAACCTCTCATCATCAAGTTTGAACACCCTCTCAGCCTTCAAACAGTTATCTCCCCTGCAATATGGTTTGGCAAATTAAGGGAGTAGTTAGCTTCCATTCTCACCTTACTGTCAATTTTCCAACTTGACAAATCGTTGTCAAACACAGTGACACATGGCTAAATACAAAAGGTTCCTATCCAGATTGTTCCGACCTCCCTTGAAGACGTCACCACTCACCAAAATGATGAAAGAAGCAGCTGGCTCCATCATTGTTTAATTAACTCGATGGTTAGTGATTGCGGCTCCCACACGAAAAGGTTAAAATCATGTGATGGAAACACCCTCCCGCACACTTAAACCTCCCAGTAAAAATTGCTTCTTTTTTAATTTATCCAAAGTCCATAGCCCACCATGAATAAAATTTGTAGCAAAGACACATTAATCTTGTACTCCCCTAAAGTCTTCGATGATCTCTTCCTTGTTCTGGTCCAGTAACTATACTCCGAAGTTCGACAATTTGTCAGCAACTTCATTGGCCTCCCGTAACACATGAGTAACTTTAAACTCATCAAATTCTTCTAACAACAGTTTAATCCTCCTAATGAATTTATTCAAATGCCATGTCCCAGATTCCCCTTTTACTATCCCATTCATAATAATCTGCAAATGTCCTTCCAAATGCAATTTCCGCACTCCTAACTTCTTAGCCAACTTAATAGCAAAAAGTGCTGCCAAACTCTCCGCTTCGTTATTAGTGCCAATAGGAAGCTTTTTTGCATCAAACATCTGTATGTCTCCTTTCTCATCCCGGACAACACACCCTGCCCCAAATGGCCTCGGGTTCCCTTTGGAAGCTCCGTCAAAGTTGATTTTTGTCCACCTTGGATCTGGTGGACACCATTCCACCTTCCTAGTCCTAGAGGAAAGAGGTTGAACCCTCAAAGACCCCTGAACGAGCTTTTTTGAGAATGATTTTGCTATTTTTTCTTGAATGCTTTTTTCTGCTATTTTTTCGTGAGTGCTTTTTCCGCTATTTTTTGCGAGTGTTTTTCTGCTATTTTTCCGTAGATGCTTTTATTTTATATTTTCTTTCATGTCACTTTTAAATAAAAGACCACTTTGAACTTAACACTTTAGTTTAAATATTTTGCCTCTCCATAGTTCCTTATAAAATAAATTAAAAATAACGATAAAGTTAAATATTTACTTTGACTTTATAAAACAATAATTATCGTTATTTAATTTTATAGCTTAGGACTATATCAAACCTCAGGATGAACATCAAAGCCAACTTTACCGGGCATTACTAAAAATGTCAACTGACTTTGTTGATGCTCATCACTAACTTACTAAAAATAGCAAGTATAGGAGAAAGTGCCTAAAAAGGCCCCAGAAAACTAACACCAGCTCCACTACAAGAGAACTAGAAAATGGGGACATTACAATTCAAGGGAGTCCAAACAAGGAAAATACATCAATTGCTCAAGACATTATTTATTTTCTTTGTGGAAAATGAATTAAAGATTCAACCAAGCTGAGGACAAAATGTCTCATGACTATAGAATTAAGGATGAAAACCCTTAATTGCCATTGTTGAGTTTGGGATGGTAATCCCGATTCAGGCAGATTTGAAAGCACTTTCAAAGCAGACATACAAGAGGAAATCATTACTGTTTGAAGGAGATTATAGCAGAAAATCAAGATAAGACTTATTTTCATAATTACGTCATAAATTATTAATCTGAGTATTACAATAAATTCATTATTTTAGTTAAAGTCATATTTATAAATTTAATACAATTATCATTTTGAATAAGGATTATTGTTTTAGGGCAAAAAATAGAAATGCCTCTAGAAAGGGGCATTACATTCCAATGTGAGAATTAATTTGCAACGTAAATTTCCAAACAATATTTACTCAAAAACCTACTGCAAAACAAATGTGTATATATATTTGATTCACACAGTAATACATATCAGTTCTTATCCTCCTTGGATCATTATTTATACTAGACACAATCTCTTCAACTAGTAATGGGTTTTGTTATTCAATCTTATGATTTGTTGTTTTGGCCGAAATGATTCTTACTGTGGGTTGCTTAGGTTTAAGATATGGTGCGAGTGATCGATCTCGTACTAGTCCTGTGCATTGGTTTGGGTCGATGTGATTAAGGATCCCCAACTCTGGCTCTTGCTTGTTTGAATGTGGTGATATGGTGTGGGATGATGCTGTGTAAGTTGCACCCAAGCTAACTCAATGCACTCCTCAAACTCCTTAGCTTATATCCTTCCCGATTGTAGTGGTTCGTGATGCTACTTGATTGTTCCATGGTGGGGCAACTATGGCGTTTCTTTCCTTCACACCTATGGGTGTTATTCCCCAGTTTGGTGTGACTTGGACTTTTGATGCAGGTTGTAGATTGACGCTGCTACGCGTTTCCTTGTACTTGAATTTGCTATATGGTGTGATCTCACAACTGACATGATTAATTTAAAGTTGCTTCAAGTTGGCCAATGTGTGAATCTTGGGATGAGATAGATTGAATCAATTTTATGTGGTGAAATTGAGTACTTGGTAGAGTTTTCGTTCTACTTGGGATGACCAATATGGAGGTTTTTGTCTCAGTCCAATCTCACATATTATTTATAGTAGAATACTCGAAATCTTTTAATCCTCATATTGGAGAAATATTTTTTACCCACCTTAATAACAACGCCAAAATTCAAAATGGCTTACAATAGTCAGCTTGAGCAACATTTAATTTAATTTAATTTATTGAAAATATTTGTTATTATTAATGCATTTAATATTATTATTAAATCATAGTTTTGAACAACACTTTTTCTCTCTTCTTTTCAAAATTGAATTAGGACTTGTTGGGGACATGACAGTCCTCACCACATCTTCAAGTGACCTTAGATTTTTGATTTTCAAAAATCTTCACACCTTCCCATGTTGCGTCTTCAAGTGTTAAATTCTTCCAATTGACTAAGTATTCCAAAATAACCTTTGTCCTCAGCTTCTTCTCCCTCGCATTCAAGATTGACTCTTGCTCCCAAATCAATTTCCTTTCGTCATCTAATGGTGGCAGCTTTGCTGACATAATGACTTGCTGTCTAAGGACCTTCTTGAGGCATGACACATGAAAAATGTTTTGTATTCTGTTGTTCTTTGGCAGTTCCAGTTCATATTCAACCTCACAAATCCTTCTTATGAACTTGTAAGGCCCGCAGAATCTTGGTTTCAACATTTTTGCACAACTCCCCTTGAAGGAATACTGTCTATAGGGCTGCAACCTCAATTAAATCATGTCTCCAACCTCAAAAACCCTCTTTCTTTGGTGTCGATTGGCATACATCTTCTATTGGGCCTGCTGCAAATTCCTTTGAAAGCATTCAAAATTGTTGAAAATTGATAGCATCGTTCAGATAATTAATTTGAATATATAAAGGATACATATATGTACATGTAATTATTATTACATATATTAATATGTACATTATTATTGATATCTAATATTCATTATCTATTATAGATATCATTGTTATAATATAATAATGATAATGATTAATTATCATTACTATACTATAATTAAAGTAAAAATAAAATATATATGTAAAATATAATATATAAATGATATCTATAAATATTGATCATATTATGATCAGCATATTAATAAATATCGTATATATATTAATATTTATTATAATGTTCATGTTTACCTTCGATCACATAGTGATTGGCATATTAATATTAAACAACGGTTATGAATACCGTATATTGCATGAGGTATGTCGACTATATTGTCGACGGGTTTAAAACGCCCGAGTTGTTAAGGATGGTCACGCCTATGATAGGCGTGACTCCTTGAGGAGTCAAGTCTATCATAGACGTGACCCTTACAAATTCACATATATATGCCATGAAACTTGCGAGTTTCAAAGACACAGAAAATATAGAAATAAATAAATATAAGTGTCTCATAAACTCAGAGATCGTTCTGCAAAACAGTTTTAATATAACATTCAGTTCATTTAATAGAAGTTTATCATCTTTTACATGGTATCAGAGCTCTGGTTCTGAAGGATCCGAGCGGTTGATAAACTTGAGAAATTAAATCACATTACATTCTAAATGGCAAGCATTATCAGATTCGAGGATAGGCTTGAGGGAGCAGAGAATTTTCAATCATGGAAATTCAGAATCTTAATGATATTAAAAGAAAATAAAGTCGAATCTTTTATTAAAGAAAACAAATTAAAACCAGAAGCAGAACCTGACATATCAACTTGGAATGAAGGAAATGATAAAGCAATGAAGATCATCATCGATGGAGTTAGAGATCACATTGTTCCAATTTTAATGAAATACGAAAGAGCATATGAGATGTTCAAAGCACTAGAGAAAACTTATGAAATAAGTAATGCAAGCAAGAAATTAGCCTTGAAGTGGGAGATAAATCACATAAGCATGAACAAAGGCGAGACAATAAATTCATAGTTCATGAGAGTCTCGATTCTAAGGGATAAATTATCAACAGTTGGTTATGAAATCGATGGTAAGGAATTATCATTGATTGCATTAGATGGTCTGCCTGAATCTTGGGAGACATTTGTCTCTGGCATAAGTGCTAGGTCTAAATTTTCAAAATTTGACCGACTGAGAACAGATTGTCTACAAGAGTAATCAAGGCTAGACAAGAAAGGACTAAAGAAGAAAACCATTGATGAAGATCTTCATGTACTAAATGTGGATAACCACAAGAACATGAAAAGACACTTCAAGAAAAGGAGATATAATAATGAAAACAATAAAAGAGATATGTCAAAGGTACAGTGTTTCAGGAATCAGATGTGATAAATATGGACATTATGTATTCAATTGTCCATACAAAAAATATCAGGCTTCATTCACTAAAATAAAGAAGTAGAAGACTAAGGAAGAACCTAAAAATGAGAAGTTTGTGTTCTACTCTGCAATTTCAAACCAAGTCTCAAATAAAAGCATCTGGGTTATAGACAGTGGTTCCTCAAGACATGTGACAGGATTCAAAGAACTACTAGACTCTATGGTAGAAGAATCCGATGAGGAAGTAACTATTGGAGACGATTTAGCTTATCCAGTAAAAGGTATTGGGACATGCACTATCAAACTAAAGACTGGTAATTCCATTCAACTTACTGGAGTACTATTTGTACCAGGCATCAAGAGGAATCTAGTATCTATCTCAGCACTTGAAGACAATGGATATAGAGTAACCTTTATGGATGGTAAAGTAAAGGCTTGGCCAAAGAACTCTACTATCAAGAAAGCCCTAACCATAGGTAGAAGGCAAGGCTGTCTATATGAATTATGTACAACGACAAACCAAGTCCTAATTAATGAAATCACTAACACAAATGAGATATGGAATAAAAGACTAGGACACTTAAATTACAAAGCCCTATCTTCCATGGAACAACTAGTCACTGGATTACCAAAGCTTAAACAATACCACCCTGGTGCATGCAAAGGTTGTGCTTTAGGTAAAAACATCAAAGGGGCATTTCAAAATAGTTCTAGTAAAACAAACAATGTATTAGAGTTAGTTTATTCAGACTTATGTGGACCTATGTCTGTTCCATCAATAGGAGGGTGTAAATACTATGTAATCTTTATTGATGATTTCTCTAGGAAGACTTGGATACATTTCCTTAAACATAAAGAATCTGAGGAGATTCTGAAAATGTTCAAAGACTTTAAATCACTTACTAAAAACTTTTCTGGAAAGAAAATCAAGACCCTAAGGACAGATAACGGAAACGAATATACATCAGACATCTTTAAGGAATTTTGTAAAAATGTCGGGATTAAGAGGGAGTAAATTGTTCCTTACAACCCTCAACAGAATGGGGTTGCTAAAAGGGAAAAAAAGAATAATTATTGAAGCTACGAAAGCAATGCTTCTTGATCAAAACCTTGACACTTCTCTTTGGGCAGAAGCATCGAATACTGCAGTATATATTCAAAACAGAGGTCCACACTCCCACATCGATAGTAAAACTCCTGAAGAAGCCTTCTCAGGGGCAAAACTAGAGATCAATAACTTACGAATATTTGGTTGTCCAGTATACATACATGTACCCAAAGAAAAGAGAACAAAGTTAGAACCATCTGGAAGGAAAGGTATTTTTGTAGGATACAGTGAAACCTCAAAAGCATACCGAATATATATACCTGGTCAAAATCAGATTGAATTAAGCAAGGATGTAATCTTTGAAGAAGACATTGCATTCTCTAGAGCTGGAAATTCTTTAGAACTAGAAACACATGTCCTTCCAGAAGAGGAATTTACACCTGAGATTCAGAGGGAGCATTCTGAGGAAGAATAAAATGAGGAACAACTCTCAACATTAGTAAATCCCAAAAAGAACCTCTCTGGGCCACTAAGACAATAGAAGAAGCCAAGTCTTATGGAGCTCCTTCAAGAACATTTAGAGAAAGTAAAAGACCCGCAAGGTTATCTAGTTATGTAGCCCTAATGAGTGAACTCTCAAAATCAGAACCTGCAAATGTTCCAGATACTATTCAGCAGCAAGTATGGAAAGATGCCATGACAGAGGAATATCAGTCTATTATAAAGAATAATGTATGGGACATTGTGCCCAGACCCAAAGAGAAATCAGTGGTCACTTCTAAGTGGTTGTTCAAGATCAAACATGCTGCAGATGGCAGTATAGAGAAGTACAAAGCAAGGTTTGTAGCCAGAGGTTTTTCACAAAAGGAAGGGATTGATTATGAAGAAACTTTTGTCCCTGTTGCCTGATATACTTCAGTTTGAACAGTCCTAGCCATTGCAGCTGCTAAAGGATGGAAAATGCATCAGATGGATGTAAAAACTGCCTTCCTAAATGGAACCATTGAAGAAGTATACCTAGAGCAATCTGAAGGTTTTGAGATCTACAATTCCAAAACCCATGTGTATAAGATAAAGAAAGCTTTATATGGACTTAAACAGGCTCCCAAAGCCTGGTATGAGAGGATTGATAACTATCTTATGAAGTTAGGGTTTTCCAAGAATGATGCTGACCCAAATCTCTACTTCAAATAGAGCAAAGACTTAGGTCTATTACTCTACTTTCTTGGTTTAGAAGTCTGGCAGAAATCAGATAGTATTATCTTGAATCAAGGAAAATACACTCTTGACATATTGAAGAGATTTGATATGTTGAATTGTAGACCAATGTCATCACCTATGGAAACCAACTTTCCTAAGTTAAAGGAGCGGCAACAGAATCTCCTCCAGCGGATCCTACTCTATACAGGCAGATAATAGGCTCCTTGATGTACTTGGTAAATACCAGACCAGATATTTGCTTTGCAGTAAATGCACTAAGTTAGTTCATGTGTGAACCTAAAGAAATTCATCTCGTTGCTACAAAACATATTATGAGATATCTTCAGGGTACTTTGAACTATGGACTTAAATATGAAAAGACAGACTTGGACCTTCATGGATTCACTGACTCAGATTGGGCTGGGAGTGTGACCGATCGAAAAAGCACATCAGGATGTTGTTTCAGTTTGGGATCAGCTATGGTATCTTGGATTAGCAGAAAGCAATCTTCAGTGGCTCAAAGTTCCACAAAGGCTGAATACATTGCATCTTCAATGGTTGCCAGAGAAGCAGTATGGCTCAGAAAACTACTTGTTGGATTATTTGGTAAACCATTAAAACCAACTACCATCCATTGTGATAACCAAAGTTGTATCAAGCTATCAGTGAATCCCGTGTTTCATGACAAATCCAAGCATGTTGAGATTCCTTATCACTATGTCCGAGATATGGTTGAAAGGAAAGTGCTTCAATTGAGATATATTAGTACAGGAGATCAAACTGCAGATATTCTTACCAAAGCACTTCCCAAGGTGAAATTTGATCACTTCAAGAAAAATCTTGGTATGATTGAAATGTAACTTTTGATTTGTATTAATATAATAAAGATGTTTAATGGGCTCATCCATCCTGTGTACATTTCTGAGAGGTGATGACTTCTTAGATAATGAACACTTGTATTTGATGTTACAAGATGACTGTTAAATTATAGCATCGAATTGATTTATATAATCATATGATCGATCTCATATATATATATATATATATGTTATTATTAATAATCGACTATATTGCAATTGATATCGCTGTTTACATAACAGTCAATATACATATACGACTGAGCATATAAGTGTGTTACAATTAACTACCTTTCGGTAGTTAATGTAACACATCATACATATATGATGTGTTACGTTAACTACCGAAAGGTAGTTAATGTAACGCATTATGATCATTGACGGGCTGCACATTTTCAAAACGCCGATTGCATTAAGAGTCATGTCTACGTATAGACATGGCTCTACGTGGCATAAGCCATGTAGAGTTATGTCTCTACGTAGATATGACTTTTCTCATTCATATTAATATGAATCGTGTGCCAAAGGAAAAGCAATCAGTAACATTGGTATTGTCTTCTATCTGCAGCAAATACGATTCAAATTAATAAACAATTACTATATTATATATATATATATATATATATATATATACAACAATATATATATATATATATATATATAAAATATAATTTTCTCTATAAAGATCCTGCGTTTAACATGGTATCAGAGCCTCAATAGAGGAAAATCGTTTGAGTGAATTTTTGAATATCAAATAAACTCATTACACATAAAAGAGACATTATAATGGCCAGTGGTATTAAAGTAGAAGACAGACTCGAAGGCGCTGCCAACTTTTTCTCATGGAAAATTCGAATTATTACATTACTTCAAGAACTTGAGTTAGACTCTTATGTTGAGGAAGATAAAATCATGCCAGAAGAGAAACCAGACAAATCAACTTGAAAAAGACGTAACAACAAGGCAAAGAAGATCATCATTGATGCTGTCAAAGATCATATACTCCCCTCCATAGCAAGACTTAAAATTGCCTACAAAGTATTCAAAACTATCCAAGAAACGTTTGAGATCAATAATACAAGCAGATTGCTTACTCTCCAACAACTTCTAAATCTCAAAATGTACAAAGGGGAAACTTTTACAACCTACTTTCTTCGAATATCAGAACTAAGAGATCAACTCTCCACAATTGGAAATAATGTTGATGACATGGAACTAACTCTAATAGCTCTTAGAGGATTACCCATCACTTGGGAATCATTCATTCAATGTATAACTGGACGTCCTTCTCTACCCAAGTTTGATCAACTCAAGAACGATTGCACTCAAGAGGAATCTCGACTTATATCAAGAGGGATTGGGCCTACCAAAGGAAATGAGATTCAAGCTCTACATACCAACTCAAACTTTAAAAGCAATAAAAGGAAGTTCAAACATAAGAAAGAAAATTGTAACACAAGTCATGGAGGGAATTCTAACAAATCTCACAAGCATCGCAATTTCTCCAAAGTACTGTGTTTCAAATGTGATAAGTTTGGTCATACTCATAGATATTGTCCTGAGTAGCAGAAAATTCAAGCAGCACTAGCCGAAGTATCATTATTTTTCTTGGCGTTATCAAGTGAAGTTAACTCAAGCAAGAATACTTGGATAATTGATAGTGGAGCATCTAGGCATATAATAGGATTTAGAGATCAATTTGAAACCCTAGTAGAAAATTCCTCCGAAGAAGTCACCATTGGAGACAATTCCACTTATCCGGCAAAAGGAATCGGGACTTGCTCAATCAAGTTGAAATCCGGGACTACACTACTATTGAAAGATGTCCTATTTGTACCAGGTATAAAAAGGAACTTAGTCTCTATCTCAAGCTTAGCCGATCAAGGCTACCGTGTCACATTTCAAGAAAATAAAGTTCTAATATGGACAAAGAACACTAATATTAAAAATGCTATCTCATTAGGGTATAGGGATGGAAGCCTATACAAAGTAGGAAATATTACTAAATCAGCTCTAAGTCATGAAGTATCCAATACTAATGAACTTTGGCATCGAAGACTAGGTCATATTGGATTTAGTACTCTTCCCTCCCATAAGAACATTACTATAGGAATATCAAGCTTAAATTCAAAACATACAAGCATTTGTAAAGGATGTGCTCTAGGTAAAAACATAAAAACATCTTTTCCTTCTAGTGAACATAAAACCAAAATTGTATTAGAGCTTATTCACACTGACTTATATGGACCTATGTCAACCCCTTCACTAGGAGGTTTTTCATACTATGTAATCTTCATTGATGACTACTCCAGGAAAACTTGGATTTATTTTCTTAAACTAAAGGAATCAAATGAAGTATTATTGAAGTTCAAAGAATTCAAAGCACTAGTTGAAAACCAAACTGGGAGAAAAATGAAAATTCTAAGATCTGACAACGGAGGTGAATACATTTCTAACAACTTTAAAGAGTTTTGCATTTTTGTTGGGATTAAGAGGGAGTTTACAGTACTTTATAATCCTCAACAGAACGGAGTAGTAGAAAGGAAAAATAGAACTATCATTGAAGCTGCTAAAGCCATGATGCATGATCAAAATCTTCACATATTTTTTTGGGCCGAAGCATCAAACACTGCTGTCTACATTCAGAATAGATGCCCACACTCTATTTTAGAAAATATCACACCTGAGGAAGTCTTTACAGGAAAGAAACCAGATTTGAGTCATCTCCAAAGCTTTGGATGTCCAGTATATATCCACATTCCCAAAGAGAAAAGAACCAAACTAGATCCTTCTGGAAAGAGAGGAATATTTGTTGGCTACAGTGAAACTACAAAAGGGTACAGGGTATACATTCCAGGACAAAAATCCATTGAAGTTAGTAGAGATATCAAATTTGAAGAGGACGTTGCTTTAAAATTATCAACACTCACTGAAACAGGCTCAAATGAGAATCAGAGGGAGAATATTACAGAATATGATGAAATTGAGAATCAGAGGGAGAATGCTTTCCAAAACAATCAAAGAGAAAACATAATAGAAAACATTGAACCTTCTCCATCTCACCTTGAAGATCTTGAAATTCCCAACAACAAGAAAAGGCCATTATGGGCAAGAAAAATGATTGAGGAAAACAATGTTGAACCAGAAGAAGTATCCAAAGAAAATAAAAGAACAAGAAATAAAAAATGCTACCTTGCACTTATGGCAGCACTCACAAAATCAGAACTGACTAATGTCAAAGAAGCCCTAACATGTCAAGCATGGAAAGATGCAATGATTGGAGAATACCAATCTATTGTTAAAAATGATGTTTGGGAAATAGTGCCTAGACCGAAAGGGAAAACCATCATCTCATCCAGATGGCTATTCAAAGTCAAATAGGCATGCGATGGTAGTTTTGAAAAACATAAAGCCAGATTTGTTGCCAGGGGTTTTTGCAAAAAGCTGGAATTGATTACAAAGAAACATTTGCCCCAGTTGCTCCTTATACTTCTGTAAGAACCATTATAGCCATTGCAGCATCCAAAGGGTGGAAGATACATCAAATGGACGTAAAAACAACATTTTTAAATGGAGTCATAGAAGAAGTATACATAGAACAACCTGAAGGGTTCATCACCCATGACAACAATTACGTTTGCAAATTGAAGAAAGCACTATATGGTCTCAAACAAGCTCCCAGGGCTTGGTATGAACGTATAGACAATTATCTATCCAAGTTAGGGTACTCCAAGAATGAAGCTGATCCAAATATATACTTCAAAACAGCTAGAGGTGAAATGGTAATCATAGTTCTTTATGTTGATGATTTACTCATTACTGGAGAAGATCATCTCATTACCAAATGTAAACAAGAACTCACAAATGAATTTGATATGAAAGATCTAGGATTACTACACTACTTCCTAGGATTAGAAGTAGTACAGAAAGGAAACTACATTCTTCTAAATCAAAGAAAATATACCATGGACATATTAACCAGATTTGGCATGAAGGAGTGTAAACCGTTAACCACTCTGATGGAAACAAATCTTCACAAACTCAAAGAAGAAGCTGCAAATTCAGAGATTACAAACCCCTCCTACTACAGACAACTAATAGGATCTCTTATGTTCTTGGTGAACACTCGTCCTGATATCTGCTATGCTACGAATGTTTTAAGTCACTTCATGTGCGAACCTAATAAAATACATTTAACAATTGCCAAGCATATTCTGAGGTATTTATATGGTACAATTGAATTGGGTCTAAAGTATGAGAAAGTTGAGATACAACTCCAAGGATTCACTGATTCTGATTGGGCTGGAAACTCCATTGATCGGAAAAGCACTACAGGATGCTGCTTTAGCCTTGGATCCGCAATGATTTCATGGTTCAGTAGGAAACAATCAGCTGTTGCTCAGAGTTCTACCGAAGTAGAATATATGACAGCATCTATGGGTGCTCGTGAAGCAGTGTGGTTAAGGAAATTACTATTTGGATTGTTTGGCAAGCCTCTACAACCTACAATAATTTATTGTGACAATCAAAGTTGCATCAAACTCTCTACAAATCCAGTTTTTCATAATCGTTCCAAACATAGAGAAATTCCTTATCACTACATAAGAGACATGGTAGACAGAAGTTATTAAACTTGTCTACATAAGCACTGAAGAGCAAACTGCCGATATCTTTACCAAGCCTCTTGCGAAGTTGAAAATTGAGTACTTCAGACAAAAGCTTGTTATGATTAAATTGTGAATAAAATTATGAGATTTTATAAAAATCCTAACAGCCCCCCGCAAGGAATGAATCTCTGTCAGGGAGAGGTAACCACCACCGTGCTCATCTTTCATAGGAGCACCCCAACCATTAATAGCCAACAACAATGAGCGGCATCAAAATGCTCGAGAGTACAAGTAATGTCTCTCTCGCTGACTCTCAACTGGCTAGTCACATGATGACTCTGCACAACGGACCTCCTATGTACAATCTCAATTGCACTGTCCACACTATGGGAGGAAGTTGTATCCAACAAACTCCCCTCAAGATCACTGTATCTCCGTGTACTGTCATCCGAGCACACATCTACAAATTGAATACTGACATCGGATTCATCCTCATCTACCTTCAAGGAAGCTGTTGCTGAATCTGACTCATAACAATCTTCAGCTACCTCGCAGTCCTCAAAAATAACACCATCATCCACGGTGTCATAATCCCTAGTGGTATCTACAACATCCTCCACTATCATACTATCTACAACATCATCAACAAGCTCACATAAAGGACTGGTGTTCGGAAATTCAGACCCTGTATCGCTGATACTGCCACCAACTGATGCAAGACTGCCATCAATGGCAGTAGACATGTCACCAGCTTGATCCGTGCCACTAACTCTGGTAGGCTCAGGATGCTGAAACTCAGTACCACTATCTGCCAACAAGACATGCGCATCCACATGTCCCTGCAAAACCCTACACCCTCAGGTGTGCAAATAGGACTAGTGGCTGGTCCACTAAGTACAGGAACATCTCCACAAAAATCAGCAGCTGCTGAAAACTCATCATGGAGATCTTTGGATGTCTCACCTGTGAAAAGCTCACGTCTCTCCTCATATCTTCTTTGTGAAGAGGACCTATTGAACAAAGAAACCAAATAATCTGCTACCCTATCGACAGTTGCCGGATTTAAAAGTGGCGCATTTAATCTTTCCAGTGTTTGCCTTCGTTTCTCCATATCCCTAACTAAGGTATTTGTTTGCTTTCTTAACTCAGATAAACCGTCTAACTGGTTTCCATGTTTTCCAGATTTCTTGTTTCTGTCCATGATTGCAATTAAGGCAAGAGTGTTGATCACTCAAGTCAAACTAGTAAGCCCAATAAATTCCACCCCCACAGGATGGCAGGAAACCCCTCTGATACCACTGAAAAGAGCCCGCCTGGATCTATCTCTGAATTTGCTTGCAACAATTGTATTTGTTTTGGAATTGTAGAATGATACGAATTTTTAACATAGTTTGCCAGGTAAAACAATGATTTCACCAATATTCTTTAACTAATCAATTACATTGAAATACAAATAACCATGCATTCTATTTAATTTAATTTCAAAACCCCAGTTGCTGATAACAAATTATACATAACCAATGCTATCAAATAAATTACTAAAATAACCTGTGATTGCTTTCAACAACCACCATACTAGCCGCAAGTAAAGGGAAAGGGCGGCTATCAATGTTTCCAGCACTGAACTCTGGCCGCAAGTGCTAAGAGAGGTGGCAGCTGCTTGAGGAGAAGCCCCACGTCCAATCTGAACCAAAAATCAGCACCATTCAAATTGGCATCCAACACTCCAACTCTCAACTCCCATTAATGGCATCCCAAATTCCTTCAGGCATCAACCAAGCTGGCCGCAATTCAACCACTATCCATTGGCAATTAAATCCAACTCAAAGTGAAAGGACTCATGAAGAATTTGCAATTCTTCCTGCTGAAATTTCGAATCCCTCAACTCCAAAACTCAGAACCGGTTTAAAACCAATTTGAAAGAATGATAAGCATAATGAATCCTTCGAATTCTTCCAAGAGCCTTTATAAGGTCTTCCTCACAAATCCATCCCTAACTTCATCTTCACACTTTTCACTTACATAAAGACTATGCTTTATGTGTACATTTGAAATATAATAAAGTATTATATTTCTTTCCACTTTAATGAGGAAAAACAACCCTTTCATTAAAATAACAATATTTTGACACATAGGGTCCCTGTTTTATGAGCTTAGGATTTAAAACTTCTCAACCCGGTTCCAACGAGCTCTAACACTAAGATGCCCAAATACAATCCTAATAAAAATAGCAACCTTAGCCGATTTATTTAAATAATAATAATAATTCACCCTTCTTGCGAAAACAACTGAGAAAGCATCATAATCAAAATTCGACAGCACATGAGTGATCCTGATGATGAAAAATGATGAATGAACCTGACGGGTGACTTACTAAAATAGATGCTCCCTCCAAGAATCTTGGAGTCCAAACCGGAAGCCGGAAATAAAATCTTAGAGCACCATATAACTCCTCTAAATCATCTGAGCTCTGTGGAACTAACTGTTGACTTACTATAAATAGTAAGTCCCTCAAAACGGGGCCACAACCCACAACAGGGTCCTCTAATCACCAGTATTAGCCTACAAGGACCCAATGTTAGGCTGAATCCACTAATCTCAAAACAGGGACATTACATAAATCTTCTGTAAAACAATATTAGTAATAAACATCGGTTCTTATCCTACTTGGATCATCATTAATACCAGACACAATCTCTTCAACCAATAATGATTTTTGTCATTCAATCTTACAATTTGTTGTTTTGGCTGAAATGATTCTTAGTGCGGGTTGCTCAGGTCTAAGATATGATGCGAGTGAATGCGCATGGTATGACTAATGAGATCAATCTCCTATAGGTACCATGTGCTGGTCTAGGTCAATGTCATTAAGGATCCTGAGTGCTGGTCTTGGTCGATGTTGTTAAGGATCCTGAGTGCTGGCTTTTACTTGTTCGAATGTGGTGATATGGCATGGGATGATGCCTTGCGGCGCCCAAGCAGACTCAACGTACTCTTTGAACTCCTTACCTCGCGTCCTTCCAAATTGCAGTGATTTGCTATGTTGCTCAATTGTTCCATGGTGGTGCAATTGCAGTCTTTCGTTCCTTCACACCCACGGGTGTTTCTCCTCAGATTGGCGGGACTTGGACTTTCAATCCAGGTCGCTTATTGATGCCGTTGTGAATTTCCATACACTTGAATTTGCTATCTGACGTGATCTCACAACTGATTTGATTAATCCAAAATTGCTTCAACTGGCCAATGTGTGAACCCTGGGATGAGAAATTGTTAATACGACTAATAGGCTGAATTAATTTTATGTGTCGAATTTGAGCACTAGGGAGATTTTCATTCTACTTGGGATGTCTAGTATTGAGGTTTTTTGTCTCAGTCCAATCACCCTTAGTGTTTAGAGCAGAATATTCAAAAATTTCAAATCCTCATATTGGAAAGATGATCTTCATCTCACCTTTATACCAGTGCCAAAATTCAAAATGGCTTGCAATGGTTGGCCCAAACAAGATTCAATTTTGTTAATATTTATTATTATTAAACCATATAATATTATCATATTATTATTATTATTAAATCATAGTGTTGAAAATCACCTTTCCCTCTTCTTTTTAAATTTGAATTAGGACATGTTGGGGACATAACAATCCACTATCAGGTAACAACTATCATTAGAACAATCATATAGATGTAAAATCCCTTTTCATTCTGTGCTTGTGAATCTTGTGTCTAAATTTTGTGGCATCCAGTTTACACTTCCTCAATGAGTTCCCACCACAAAATCTTATCTGTTTTGTATGAAAGGTCATAGCTCTTGTAATTGGGATAATGTTTTCTCTTGTAGTCCATTATTTCTTCTTTCTAGTGGATTGGCCCTAGTTCTATTCAGCATATTTTGATTGGATGATTTCATATCTTCAGTTGTACTGCAATCACTGGCTTTTCTTACTCATTTGCTGTGATTAGATTGCTTATCTACTTCTTGGAGTGCTTGGATGGCGCCTTACAATTCACTGCGTCTCATCGCTTGCTAACCTTTTCTAATGACTTACACTCACAATTGTTTGGTCTGATTGCAATAATTGATTGAATTTATTCTTATTGCCATTTAGATCAATTCCTAAAGATGAAGTTTGTTACTGCCAACAAGTGAGCCAAATCTCCTATATTTCCTTGTAAAGTTCTGTAATGTCTCTGTTTTCATGAGCATTGGAATTTGAGGGATTAGCCTATTATTGTGACCCTCGTAAGCTAATCAGGAAGATAGAGGGGCCGTTTGGCAGAGTCAGAGGTGAGTTTCCACTTTGGAGGTCTGTGATGCTGGGATTGCTCTTCGAGTCAGATTGACACGCTTACTATTTATAGTAAGTGTTTATTTTGGGATAGTCATGGTTTCTACTTTTAGCAGGGCGCCTGTGCAATGGTATCAATTGGAGTTGTGGAAACATTTACAGAGCTTTCATTTTCAGGGACTTACTATTTATAGTAAGTCAAATTTATTGGTTAGTTGCTATTTTTTGCAGGGTGTTCTGGTGTTGGCTCTGTCTGAAAGTTTGGAGTTGACTTGGTTATTTGGTGATTGAAAAGATTAATGGTTTAATGTTCATTAATGATATGGTTTATAACATTATAATATGACCAAGTTGTTAAATAATTATGTATGAGCTGTTGGCTAAATATTTTGCAAGTCACTAAGACTACAACTTGCAAAACGTGTACTTTAGGCAGCAGTATGTGAGATTTCTCTCTCCTCTCAGCAATAGGGGAGGCTCCCTTCTTACCGCAGGTGGCTTCAAGTAGAACTGAACTGTAGCACATACAGTTCACCTTGCAACAGTAATGCCGTTGACTCGATGATTGACATAAGAACAATCATACGAGGCAGCGGTTGATTTATCTAAAGACTAGGTGATACAATGAGCTCAAAGTCTCCTGTCCTCACCTAGAATCAGTAATCTAATCTATTTATCCAA
>MU223589.1:1289133-1300591 GCA_018584345.1 Thuja plicata | reverse complement strand
CGAAAAAGAGAAAAACCAGAAAGGACTTGATGTTTAGTTACGGGAACAGAACAATTAAAATCAAGGGATGACTGATTCCATCGAACAATATCCTAACCACAACATCGACATACTTAGAGAAAAAAAACTCCTAGCAATCAGCTGAGAATTGCGTAGGGTTGCCCCAATTTTGGGGAATGCAAAATTAGGGACAACATGAGCTTATTACATGGCGCCAATTCATGTTGGAGAAGATATTATATTTTATATAAATTCAAAAGTATAAATTGCCTATGTTTTAGCAAGCCAAAGCCATTAAGTTATGCGTGGTGTAACTTTGAAGCTTTTGGTTCGATTTCATGAAGGAATTATTTAAGTGTTGAAGGAGAAATCGAACCATATCTATCTTTTGGCATTTTGTGAATGGAGTTTTTTGGGTTGAAGGCAAGGACAAGGGTTTGATCAGAAATTGTCTGCAAGAATTGTTTATTCTTTCAGATTTTATGCACTTGGAATTGGTAGTCAATCGCCAGTGAATTGTGCCTGCGGATGGCTTACCTCAGAGCCATCGTTTGTACTTCAGAGAGAATTAGAATCTGGGGTTTAATAAAATTGATATCAGCTCTTGATTGAATGCGAATGGTGTGTGGACTTTGCAGTGCAATTTACGAGACAATTCACAGCCAAGCTTATGGTCTGTGTGGATCAAGTCAAGGCTGCCGTCCAATGTATATCAGTCGCAGGGATTAATGTAGAGACTGCCGCTGGCATGGATGAGGGACGACAATATTACTCCTGCCTGCGATTGGCTCTTTAGCAGCTACATGTGACAATCTGAAGTAGCGTTTGTGTTTATGGGCTGCATTTAGGGGATGCAAGGCCCGATGACTTTAGAGTGTTGTCTTCTATCATTTCTAAGCCTCATACGACAAGTGGAGTAACGTCCAGTAGCAGAGATAACCTTGATAGGGAGACAATTTCTGCAAGCCAGCTGTTACAGGTTCTATATATATTGTTCCAAATAAATTCCTCATGCATGATATTGTTTTTTTGTATAATCTATTTGTGAATAATTGAGGAAAGTTATTAGTGAATCAAATTTGTAAGTGCATTGTGATAAATTGCAAATTGAATTCCAAGCATTGTATTTCCATTCATATATTGTTAAACAATTCCAAAGAACATATAAATTCTGAAAACACACATAAAAATACAATTTGCAAGACAATATCTAGCGGAATCCACTGAACCAGGGTTAAAGCCAGTAGGGGTTCTTACAAGTTCTCTGATTTCAATTTTACTATAATGATATGTTCTTACTGTGATTGTGTTTGGTGGAATTGACCTGTAGTAATCTCTAGAATTATTATCTATAGTGACTAATTCTTATTTCTTCTTATTTTTTCCAAATAATATGCTTTGCGTTTATGTTCTTATGTGTGTATATATATTTGAATTTGATACATCTAGTGTAGGTGTATTTGCAAAGGTTAGTTTACTCCCAATCCTGGTTATAAGATTGAAGCTCCGTGAATACAGCATTTGAACAATTAAAAAGCATCCATTTTGCATGTGTATAGGTACTACATTTATGCGCACGCATGTTGCATATACAGTCAACACATGAACATTGTATTTTTCAATCAGAGGCATTACATTTGAGTTTGTTTTGGTTGATTATGTGTTTTATTTTTTTGATTCATCATAACAGGCATTAGAAGAAGTAGACAAAAATTTGTCAGCAATGAGGCAGATGCTTCTAGGTGATGGTGAGACAGAACCTAATCCAGAACAGATACTGCAGCTATTATTGGAAACTTGCAAGGAGGACCTTCCAGAATTGCTTGTTCTGAAATTATCAACACTTGGATGGGAAGTGAGATTCTATAAATCTTTAGCTGTTTCTATCAGTACTTACGCTGAGTGCAAGTTGAGCTAAATCACTGATCTTTTTGAATATGCCAGGCTAGAAAGGATGTAGTAAATATTTGGTGTACTCTATTGAGCCAGAAAGTTAGCCCTACAAACCATTGTTTGGAATACATTGAGAAGCATACAGAGCTTATTGACTTTCTGGTTTCGTGGTATGTTTCATGTCTAATTTAAGTACATTGATGTTTTTCTATGCCTTTTATTTACTATTTACAATTTAATGTTTTATACAATTCCCTGTCATAATTATTTGATATCTCTATGGAATCATAATTTTACCTCCAGAGCCATTTCACGAATTAAGATTGCTTGAACCTGCACATGAATACTAGCTTCAACAGTAAATGAAATCCTTATTGTTTATCAAAATTACTTGTCAGAAAATTACTAATTTTTATATTTTCAAAATTCCAGATTTGGTTTTTATTTTAAGGTAAAGAATAGGAGACAACCATTACATGTTTCTAATTGGTTTTCAATCTTAGGTAACCCTATTATGAGATTATGATGAAGCATTTCATTTAAACTTTTGATGTTCAGGTGCCCCAATCTTTCATGCCAAAATTGAGTTTTTGCTTCTAGCTGATAGATAATGATGACATTTATTTTAAAATGTCATTAAAACTAAGAAGACCATTTTTCGAGAACCTTGAACAACAATGGTTTTATTTTTATCTTTAATATACTAACTATTATCTCTAAGAAGAGTTATATAGAAATTTTCTTTAGTGAGGTAAGAACATGATAAAAGTTGCTTCTTTTCTTTTTCCTTTTTATTGTAAAGAAAAATAGAGCATCTCCAATGGATTCATTTAGGAGTTTTAATTTCCCATGCCCTATATTTGAATCACAGAATTATCTTCTAAAGATATTTTCTCATTACATGTTTTTGTTGGAACACATCCAACATATCCCCTTGGGGTTTGTGACATGGTCTAACAGCCTCCTGTGAGATCCTTAACTGGGATGGTAGCGGTTTCCTGATAGATGCATCTTTTGGGAGAAACGGCCAGCTCAACTCCCTACAAGTGGTATCAGAGCGGGATCGCTGGTTCAAATCCCCTCGGGTAATGCTGAGGGGGAGATTGTTGGAACATATCCAGCATAAGCACTCAGGGTTTGTGACATGGTCTAACAGCCTCCTGTGAGATCCTTAATTGGGATGGTAGCGGTTTCTTGATAGGCGCATCTTTTGGGAGAAATGGCCAGCTCAGCTCCCTACAGTTTTAATATCAAACAAGATGTTATGCACATAGGTTATATATTTGGAAACTCCACTGTTAGGACCTTGTTGCTATTTGATGATGTAGATAGAGCACTATCTTTGTTTTTTTTAATTCTGATTTGAGTTCTCTTTACGGAAAGTTTTGATTAGGGTTTTTATTCGTGAAGATACTTTTATTATTTCTATTTTTAAAATAACAATTTATTTTCTTTCCTAGTTTATCACAGTTATTGCTTTTTACTATAGGTGTTTTTTAAATGTTCTAAGATCGTTTTTAGATTGATCAGATTAGTTAAAGAGTAAAGTGATTTTGATTATCATCGTTGTTTTTTTGATTTAAATTTGTGCTGACTTAGTAAGGATTTTGATGAATTTTCTTTAGAGTTGAAATTTGACATTACTTGTTCTTGATAAGAAGAGTAGAAAGAGTTGATAAATTCGGAAGGTCATTCCTCATTTTAATATTTCAAATTTAAGATTGAAATAAATTTTTTGAATTTTTCATGAATGTTCTTTTGTACTATGAAATATAGAAGTTTATCTCTTAATAGGTCGCATTTACAATCATCTAGTCGAGATTAATAATGGGAATTTCATCAAATAGCTGATAAAACTGCTTTTTTAAAGAGCAATCTTGAAGAACAAATATATATATGTATCAACCCAAAAATTTCTTACAATCTAATATGGAAACCTAGTTTCTTTAAACTCACAAAATCATTTTATGGACTATTCATGAATGTTCATTTGTACTATGAAATATAAAAGTTTATCATTTAATAGGTCACATTTACAACCATGCAGTCTAGATTAATAATGGGAATTTCATCACATAGATGTTAAAAATACTTTTTTAATGGTAATCTTCAAGAAAAAATATATATGTATCAACCCAAAAGTTTCTTACAACCAAATAAAGAAACCTGTGTCTTTAAACTCAAAAAATCTCTTTATGGTGTCAAACAGTCTTCTCAAGCCTGATAGTCCAAAATAAATAATTTCTTTCGAAATCTTGGATTGATCTCTTTGTTGAATTTGAAAACAATTAGATTGTTATCATCATCCAATATGTGGATGACTTGTTCATTGCAAGTAGTCTTCTTTAACTCATGAATACAAGAATAAATTAAATTTGACCTTTGAAATGGCATTTAGGTCGTCATCTTCATCAGATTTTAGGTATGCCAATTTTCAAGATCATCAGTCCTTTGTTATATCACAAACAAAATATGCCCAAAATCTTCTTCCTATGTTTAACATGATTGATTGCAAATCGACAATCATTTTTATCAAAATTAGTATTAAACTCAATTCTTATCCTCATGAAATATTTAATCCTACTCTTTATTTTGCTTGATGGGGACCTTAATTTATCTCACAATATCTCACCTTGACTTTGCCCATGCAGAAGGTGTAGTTTCATGGTTCATGCAAGAACCTTATATTCAACATTGGAAAATGGCAAAACAAATTTTTAAGGTACATTTGAGCATTTCTAGGTCTGATTATATTAATACTAAAAATGCTCAAATGTATGGATATTGTGATGCGACCTTATAGGGAATTCTAGTGTCTGAGAGTCTACTTTAAGATGTCTTTAGGTTTGGTATAGGTGCAGTTACATGGAGTTCTTAAAAGCAACCATTGTAATCTTGTCTCTTCTTTAAAATTAGAATATAGAATTATGAGTAAAAGAGCTAAAGAAGCTATTTGGCTGAATCATCTTCTAAATGAAATTTAGATGAATTTTAATTCCAGTACCACACTCATTATTTGTGCCTGCCTTAAAAATTATTCATCATCAAATGATGAAACATATTGAAATCCAAATTTTAATTCCAGTACCACACTCATTAGTTGCGCCTGCCAAAAAATTTATTCATCATCAAAGGATGAAAAATATTCAAATCCAAGCTCACTTTATTTATGATAAAGTTCTAAATCAAGATATTCCTCTTAGTTTCTTCCAAATTGAAGATCAAGTTGCAAATATTTTTATCAAACCTCTATGCAGTATCAAATTCTCCAAATTCAGATCAATGCTTGGCCTTAAGGAGTTTCTATTCGTGGGGGAGTGTGCATGACAATGACACCTCCTAATGATTATCTCATTATTGTATAAGTCTTTCAAGCATATTATAATTCTTCTCTCTGTAATTCTTCCACTTGTAAAACATTGTATTATATAAGACTTTTGACACTAAGTAATGAATCTTGGGTAGGCTAGTATGAGCTTGCCTAGGCCCCAATAATTTTTTTGTAAGGCCTCATTAAAATCATCATTTTTTAATAACACTGAGATTATAAATTATGACAAAATGACTTTCATGTTGTCTTCTGAAATGCATGATCTCCATTTTGGCCCGAAAGGAGACGTTTGTTATTGGGGTACTTTATTTTTAATCTTATATAAATTGATTGGTTAAGCCCCCTCCTAACATTAAAAGGGAGTATTCGAACACAATGTTATTAGGGGTCTTATAACATTTTTATTGTTCTATGCCATTAAAACATAGTTTATCAAATACCATTTAATAATTAATAATATAATAACTTATTAAATAGGTATGGCAATTATACTATCCTTTCAAGTATTTTAGCACCCCTTCTCTTATAGCGAAGGGGATTTTTCTCACATATGAGAGGATATTAAGAGTTGGAGATTAGATATTATTGGCCATGTGTAAGTGTGGAGAAGTGAATTTTCTAGGTCTAGTCTATTAATTTGTTGACATAAATGTAATTGTTTTTTAATATGGCGATGCTTTATGGGTTTTTAACCATTTACTGTTTTCCACGTTGATTTTGTGTGTTAGTGTAGTTTGTGACTATTTGTTCATCTATACAGGTTTATTAATTTGCCACTTTATCTAAACTAATGATTGCTATGTAAATAATCGTAATCATGTTATTAATTTATTTTCTTTCCACAATGATATTAGAGCTATAGTTGGTTGTTTTAAATAGTGATGTTTTTAATGAGGTCTTATGATCCTCATATTAGCCTTCCCCATGTTCATTTGACCTATATCCAATTGAATGATATATTATAGTATGTGTTGACGATTAAATTTCATGGCTCAATATAAACTTTTCGTTATATACTAGTCAAAATAAATAAAATGTAAAAGAATTCAATATTTTTTTGTTTATAGAAAAAAATTATGAAATGAAATCAATTAATATACACTATAGGTATAGGGTGAATAAGATTCACCAATCTCCAAATATTGCCTTACAAAAAGTAAAGTACTACATGGGTATAGGAATAGAGGAAAACATGAGCAAGCAAGGATAGCGGTAACAAGTTCTTGGCACTACAAGAATTTACCTTTCAATGCGGCGAGGGGCCTATATTGGGAAGGTTTGGTTACTACATTTATAGTTGTACGCAAGGGGTTTAAAGCCCCAACAACTAAAGACTTAAGTGGGCCATTGCTAGAGGAATCTGTGAAAAATAGACAGGTTGTGGTTGATGATCAAAATTTTTTTTGGAGGAGAAAAGGATGCAACATCTTATCTGATGGATGGGCAGATAGATGGAATAGGACTCTCCTCAACTTCTTGGTGGCTTCTAATGGTGCAATGGTATTCCTCAAGTCTATTGATGCCTCACATTAAATAAAGAATGTTGAGACTTTGTGTGATTTATTAGATGGTGTGATCCAAGAAGTTGGAGTTTGAGAATGTTGTTCAAATTATCATGGGCAATGCAGCTGCATATGTAGCTGTAGGTAGAATTCTTATGGAGAGGCATCCCACAATTACATGGAGTCCTTTTGCTGCACACTGCTTGGACTTGTTAGAGGACATTGAGAAGATTGGATGGGTGAAAAGGGTGGTTGAAGATGCTAAAAGTGTCACCAAATTCATCTACAACCATACTTGGGTCCTCTCTTTGATGAGAAAACACACAAATGGAAATGACCTTGTGCAACCTGGAGTGACACGATTTGCTAGCCATTTCCTCACTTTGCAAAGCATTCTTGGTGTCTTTCCTCATCTTAAGCAAATGTTTGTATTTGATGCTTGGTTGGAGTTTGTATTCTCCAAAAGAGATGAGGCAGAGAAGATAGTATTGTTTTTGATGATAGGTTCAACAAAAGTGGAGAGGAGTAGATCAAGGTAGGTAACAAACACAAATATAAACTTAATACAAGATAATCTATTTGCCGTTTTTTTATGAGGGGTTAATTTTGAAATGATTTAAAATTTGTTTTCATTTTTTTAGGTGACAAAACCTTTGGTAAGGGTTCTTCGTATGGTGGATGAAGAGTGCATGCCAATGGGTTTCATTTATGAGGCCATGGATAGGGCCAAAGAGGCCATTTCACATTACTATGGTGGAAATTCAAGAAACTATGAAATGGACAAACCAACTCCACCAACTGATACATGCCTTGGCCTACTCCTTGAACCCGAAATTCTTCTTCTCTGATTCATTTAGGGCTGATGAGGAGGTCATGGCAAGTGTTTTTGCATGCATTGATAAGATGGCACCTGGCGATAACTTGAGAAACAAGGTTCTTGATGAGCTGGAGGTTAGATTTGACATTTGCTATATCTTATTTATGAATTTGGAAATGTTCATTGTTCAAGATCTACAAGGGTGCAGAGAGGAGACTCTTCTCTTCACAACAAGCAATTGATAGGAGAGAAAAACAACAACCAGGTAAAAAATTTAGTTCAATACTGCAAGAAAAAATTAGAAACATGATAATGATTGTTACATTTTTTACTCAATTCTAAATTTCTAACATTTCTAATTTTTTTGTAGATTTATGGTCGGAGAATCATGGTGTTGGCATGCCTAATCTTCAAAAGATAGCCATCCATAGTTTGTCCCAGCCATATAGTGGTTCTGGGTGTGAATGGAGTTGGAGTTTATTTGAGAACCTTCACATGAAGAAGAGAAATAGGTTGACCCCTAAGCGACTTAATGATCTTGTCTTCGTTCGGTACAACCTTCGCCTTCACACTAGAAAGATGGAGGGTGTTTCACATTAGACCATTGACTTGGACAAAATTGATCCATATGGTGATTGGACCATCAATGAACAAAATGATGGTGATGTCCTTATTGAAGATCTTGTAGAATTAGAGAGGAGCAACAGAAGGAGGAAAAACAGCAACATTGGATGATTCTGATGAAATGGAGGATGATGAAGATGAGGACTTTGATCTTGAAGAAGAAGAATCAACCCCTCATTTAGATACCTCAACAACTACTAGTTCAAGGCTTGAAAAATTGAGTTATAATAGGAGAGGGAAAAGGAAGATGTATTGTTTAGTTTGTTGTTTTTCACATTTGGACATATCATTATTTGTAATTTTGTAAACATTTATAAACTTATGTTGTTATACATTTTAAAGTTTGAAACTATGAGCATGAATGATGAATTCCAAATATTGAGTGTTTGGAGATCATATGACATGTGTAATGTTTCAATTATGGCTCTTATGTTCTCTAAATGCATTAATTTCTTTTTGTTTTTGTGTAAAACTACGTTTATTTTTTCTTTTGCTGAGTCCTTTCCCGAGTTTTTTCTGAGTCTGAGTCCAATTTTTTGGGCTGCCGAGTCGAAGGCGGGTCCGAGTTTTCCAACTATGAGCTGCATAAACCAGCAAAACCTCTTGTGTCAAATTCTTTGGCATAGGCCAATCTTGGATTGCTTTCATCTTCTCTTTATCCACACTAACACCTTGTGCACTAATTTTGAATCCCAAGCACAATATTTTAGTCAAACCAAATTCACACTTGGAAACTTTAGCGTAAAAAGAATGCCATTCAAGCATAACAAAAACCTCATCTAGATGTTTCTTAATATAGATTAAAATGTCATCAAATAAAACCAAAATAAATTTCCTTAATTGTAGATAAGATAAGATAAAGATAAATTTATTAATGTCCAACAAGTGACCACAAACGGGTTAATGGGATTAGAGAGTACAAACAAGGGGAAGCCCTCAACAAGAACACCAAACGGTGACCAAAGAACAACAAAACAAAAACTAAAGGCAAGAAGAACAAACAAGGGGGCGAGAGGGGCGACTAGGGAGTCCCAAACCGCCAAGACAAATTTAAGAAGTCAGAGCAGCGAGAACCCCAAGACCAAAGGATAAGCAGTAGGACAATGCTGCTGGATGTTGTGAGTCCGACTGGACAAGGTCGACTGTTGTGTAACTTTTGTGGGGCTTCATGGCCTTGGAGTGACTGGGAGAAGCCAACTGTCTTTTGGTGCCATGCGAGGGGGGGTCATGAAGGAGGTAACGAGCTGGTAGGACTAAGGGTGCAAGGGGCGTTGAAGTGAAAGATCCTGAAGTCGAAGGGCCTCCTGCAGGTAGAGAGCAAAACATCTTTGGTTTGTGAACCTGGAAAAGGTGGAGAGGGACTGGGTCTCTCTGAAAAGGTAGTAGAACCTTTCTCTAATCTCATAGTAAATAGGGCAGTGAAAGATAAAGTGCTCCTTCATCTCAACCTCATCGAGGTTGCAAAGCTGGCAAACAATGTCAATTTTGTCCAACTGGTGATTAGTCTCAACTCGAAGGCGATGGGAACCAACTCTGAAAGAACCAAGGGGGATCCTAAGGGAATGAGACCAGTGGCGAGAGATGTAAGAAGGACGAATAACGAGACCATCCTGCAACTCAAGAAGCGCTTTCCATAGAAGGCCATCTTTGGGCGAAGACCCCTGCAATGGTTGGCCCAAGTGCTATGAATGAACTACTTGTAGATGTTGAATCTGATGAACTTGTTTAGCTCCTACCTAGGAGGGAGGAAATGATGAGGGGTATTGAGAGAGTACTGAAAAGGAGGGAGACGATCAATCTCAATCCCGATAGAGCCGAGGAGGGTTGAGGTCCCAGCGAACCAATTGTGAGTCCGACCAGAAGAAGCCGCAAAAGAGGCAATAGGCTTCGAGGAGTAGTAAGAAAGGTAAGGATACCTATGGTGTCCCACACTGGAGTTAGCAAAACCACGAAGACGGTGCAAAAACTAGATGAGATCGAAGATGGCCTCAAGTTTGAAGGGATTGACACCAAAATCAGCAAGAACGATACTGTGAGGAGTGGACTATCTACATCTGATGATGCACCGAAGGAGAAGAATTTGAGCCCTCTCGATAGAAACCCAATCAGACTTCAGAAGGGAAGGCCCCCAAACCACAGATTCACAAAGAACAGTAAGTCAAATGAGAGTATCCAAAAGTGTCATCTTGGATGAGGTGTCCTGGAAGTGATGTCTAAAGCATTGCCTCTCAGGAAGGGCCAGAGAGCCATACCCCTTGTTGTTGTGAGACTGGATGGTGTGTCTCAAGTTGAAATGAGGACTAGAGAACTTGACCCCCAGGTAGGTATAAGAGGAGGTGATCTCAAGCTTAGAGCCATCAAAGAAAAATTGAAGATTACAGGTCTTAAGACAATTAAAGACCATCACCTTCCTTTTCCCCAAATTAACTGTCAGCCGCCTCAAGTCATAGAAAGAAGCCAAACAATCAAGCTGTCTCTGTAAGCCCTCAGGAGAGGAGGCCAAAAGAACATCATCTACAAAAAGCAGGATAGAGATCATAACCTGGTGGAGAAAGCACCCATCACCCTCCAGCAAAGGCTCATGAAGAAACTCCCATCAATGTAGATCCCAAACAAAGCAGGGGACATGGGGCAGCCCTGTTTAACACCAATGGTACTGCTGATGAAGCTAGAAAACTAACAAGAAGTCTTGAGGTGGCCTAGAACCCTCTCATAAAGTCTCATAATGGCGGTTAGGAGACCTTGGGAATACCAATGTCATGAAGTCTTTGAAAAAGGGCCCACCATGGAACTGTGTCAAAGGCTCTGTGGAAGTCAACAAAGCAGTAATAAACCTTCAAGGAGTGATGATGAACCTCCTCAATGATGACACAAAAAGTCAAAATATGGTCCATAGTCTGGTAATCTTGTCTAAAACCAGCTTGACCCCTGGCATGAATGTGACGTTGATCCAACTCCCTAGAAAGGAGAATGTTAAGAACCGTGGCATAGAGCTTTTAAAAAGTGTGGTCAGGCTTGATTGTCCTGCTATTACTAGGGTCGGAGGTAGGGCCTGCCTTCTGGATTGGATGGATGATGTGATGAGACCAAGAGGGTGGAAACCCCATGCAGACCACCTGATTAAAGAGGTCTGAAAGGTAAGTACCGAACACAAAAACGCCATGTTTGAAGAGCTCAACCTTAAAGCCTTCTTCGTCTGCGACCTTGCTAGTATTCATTATTCTCATCGCTTCCAAGATAGTTGTACAAGTGAAAGGATGGCAAGAGGGGGGGGGTGGTTTGAGGGGGGGG
>MU223589.1:1252513-1274560 GCA_018584345.1 Thuja plicata | reverse complement strand
ATCCACGTTTTGGGGCAAAATGGGGATTTCGAAATCCACATTCCCATTTTGAAAAAGGGCAACCAAACGGAGTATTGCACCCCATAACTGGGTTATGGGTGGCATAACCCGGTTATGAGGTGCAACCCAACGGGCCCTTAGTTCATCTTAACTCAACCTTGGAGTTGAGATAATATCAGATGTAGAATTTTGCATAGAAAAAGATGCTGCTGGCTTTCATGTTCGTTCAAGGTATCTGTTATGACAAAATTGAAAATATCCATAAATTTTTCAGAACATGTTCTTATCCTTTATGAGTGGGCATACGAGTAGGGGGAGCATTACATGGTTGTGTAAAACATCAATATATGCCACTTGTATGTATTTCTTGTTATATTGCCTCCTCATCTGCAAATATCTGGCATTCTATTTAGCGGGAAGATCATCCCAGAAATGTTCCTTCGAAATCTTTCTGTTATAATATTTAGCTTGTGCATTGGAGATTTTATTGGGCACGTCTTAAAGACATTTTGATATATTTTCATATTATTGTTGGCAAGGATTATGGATCAATGTGTTTGTCTTGGTTTGTTACATTTGTTTTAAATGGTGTGCTATATGTTTATTTTTATTCTCAAAATCAGTTCTTTATGTTGTGCCCAATAGATTGAACTACCTTCAAGACATCAGAGCTTATATGGACTAGTGGACAGAAATCGTGACAAAATTTACAAAAAAACACGTCCCTCTAAATCTTAAAAATTCTATGACAATAAATATCTTTTGAAAGCGAAGGATGCTTAGAAATGTTGTGGGCTTGAGTCAACATGACTGCATTTTTTTTTGTTAAATTTTATGTGAACTAGGATGTAAACGACACAAATGAACAAGACCAAAGGTGGAACACCCTGAAGAAGGATGCGACTTTTACATGTTATTTTTATATCTACAGCTTAAATGTGTGACATGTTGTCTTCTTGGTTTATGAGGGAGATAATCCTCTGATATGGATGTGGATAGTAGCTTCAAAATTGTATTTTGGACTCTATCATCAACATGCTATAACAGTAGTAATGGTGGATCTCCATTATAGATATATGGCTATTCTACTATTCAGTCACCTACAAATCAATAAGTCCTAAATATTACTTGTTTCAATAGTTGATATTACGACTATGACTGGCCTGCTGATTGTCATGTTGGATTAGCCCTTTTGGTTTTTGGGTCCTCTTTGTGTTCAATTGCCTCCTAAGTCGCAAGGTTTGAATTCAAATTCGAGTTTTGGCAATCATAAAATTCGGATGAAATTCAGCAAGGGTAAAAATTAAAAAAAAAATGACATTAAATTCACCTTATATAAATTTATTTATTTTAAACTTTAAGTAATATATCAACTAAATTGTCAAAATATTTTAACATTGTTAAATAATTTAACAAAATAATTAAATATTATTTTGAAATAAAACAATATTAAATTAAATATTTAAAATAATATTTGTTAAATTTATTTAAATATTTTAATTTACATATAAGTTCACAACAATTGAATATAATATATGTGATTATAATATAACATAATGTAATTTGATAGAACAATTTTTTTATATAATAATATATACTATACTTAATAATCGAATATAACATTTTAAATTTTATATTATTAAAAATTTAAATGTATATTAATAAATTTAACTGTTTTTAATATACTTAATTTATAACTTTTAAAATATATAAATTATATCAAAATTTTATAACCCCAAAAAAGGAAACAAATAAAAACAAAAATGTAGAAGAAATTACAGACTCAACTTGCTCATGCAGAAGTGTAGGTCGTCGCTCCAACTTGGCTCGTGCCGTAGACTCTGATAACCTGCTTGACCGTGGGGAAGGAGCCCAAACATATCTTATTGCCATGACATTCTTATCTCCAACACCCATTTCCTCATTCGCACTTCAACACCCATTTCCTTATTCGCACTCCAACACCCATTTCCTACCATTTCCTCATTCATAATACCACATACAATTTTGAATTCTCCTTTTCCCTGTTCCCTGCCTACAAAGGGTTGCACTGTCATGCAAGAAAATTGATGCGTTTTAATGACAACAAAATTGAAGCAAAAGTCTGTGCATTTTTCCATACTAATAAAGGCCAAATATTAATGAAATTAATGGAATCATTTGAAATTTGCCAAAATTCCAATGCGAACTTTGTGACTTAGATTGCCTCTATAGATTCCAAAGGTTTTTGATAACTGTGCTCCATAATGCTTCTCGCACATTTACAAGTCATTTGAAGAGAATTGTGTTCCAATTCAATCCTTTTGGCAACCTAAAAGGAAATTTTAATTATTTACAAAAGAATGAGAGTTTGAAAATTTTGAAAATATTGATAAATATTTAAGCTATAACATCATCTACCTCTTTTTGTAAAATTTAAATTTAAAAACAACAAAAATAACATAAAATTGAAATTATAATTATAAATTAAATTTCTGAATCCAAATTAAAGATCACTTTACCTACCTTCAACATCTCAAAATTCAAGAATGACTTGAAGATGGTTTGTGATATTTGATGATTGATCATTAACATTTGGATCATTTTGTCTTCTGCATTGGCTTTTGTTTGAGCTACCTGATTTTGTTGACCAACTTTTGCTTCAAGTTGAGTAATTTTAGGATACATGGTGGCACAAGTAGAGGTTTATATGTTGCTTCAATCAACAACCTTATGATTTTGCAATTTTTATCATAGGAAATTATGATATTAACATTGTTTTGAAGCCTCACAAATTCAACGAATTCTATCAGAATGTATGCGATGAATTGGGCACATGGTTTTGAAGCCTCAAATTCAACGATTTCTATCAGAGTGTATGCAATGAATTGGGTATCCTTGACCAGCCTCTCACAATCAGCTGCCTTATAAAATAATTTACTCTTTAGGGCAACACTAGAAGAACATTAATTACGGGCGTAACATTGTAATGTTCTATCCATTAGAAATGTAAACTTCGATTTTGCTTAAAAATTCCTTGATGGGCTACATTGAATAATCCACGTCTTTTTTACTCTAGCAATAATGTTGTGGGTTCCTTTTCATAACTAGGGCTTTTGCACTTTTTAGGGCTTTATTGATTTACTTTACCATTCATTGCTTGTATGGTAGCCTTACATGGTCAATGGAAGTTCATTGACATAAATACATCACCCAATGAGCTCATTGGTGTTGAGGTTTAGGTAGACCAGAGCAATAAATAATTTTGAATATAATGCACAATAAGAGACAAAAATAACAATCCACAATAACATAGATTTAATGTGGTTCACCCAATGTGGGCTACATCTAGAGAGAACCAATCGTCTACATTCTTTTTGTTATCCAACGAAGAGCAAATTACAACTTGATGTTTATTCATATTTCATGACTCATTTGTCAAGCTTTTTTGATGGTTTATAAAGGTTGGTTTACATACCAAAATAATAGCCAACCCCTTTATTAAATAATGAGAAATTTTTGCTTTGGGAGCGCTGCCCCTAGAAGCCCATATTGGAGGGGTTGCCCCTAGAGCCCTACTGTGGGCTTTACCCCTAGGCCGCCACTAGAAGATGAGCCCCCATAGCCTATAGGAGGGGTTTTGCCCCCTTGCAACTCCCCCATTAATTGATTTGGGGGAAAAGTGCAGCTGACAAAGGCACCAAAATTTAAGCCCAGTAGCATGATTAGTCACCACATGGATACAATTGTCAATACTTGTATTGTCTCCTTCCTAAGCACTTTAACGCAGTGGACCATTACTCTATTTAGCGGGTTCCCGTAGGCTAATGAGTTAGGTTTAGGGGACTCATGATGATAGTTTGATCCAGCAATGCCAGGTGTTTCAGTGAGCTCGGGCGGTTGAGATTTGCATAATGCCCTTTTCTAGAGTGATTTTGTGAAGTTTTTGTACTATTTTTGGTAAGTCAGCTAGGGCATCAACTAAGCGAGTTATTAGTGCTACTATTTTTAGATTTGTCGGTAGATGCAATTATCTTGATATTGGATATAGTCCAATGCTTCAAAATTAAATAATGATTAAGTTAAATTAAATATTTAATTTAATCGTTATTGATTTATTTAATTAGTGACTATATGAGCACCCAAGTAATAAAGTGCAAATACTAAATAAACGATATCATATTGGAGTGGAGGTCACTTTATGGGAGACATAAGATTTTAAAATAAATTTAAAAAGCATCCCTAGCTAGGCTTGGCCTTTGGAGGGCCTATAAAAGTAAAATTTGGAGCTCATTTTGTTATGCTTGGATATGATATTTTTGAGATTTCTTTTTCTGGTTGAACTTGTTCATTTCGTGGCTTTGTAGGACAAAAATCCTTATAACATCTTCTACATTGATAAAAGATCTAATTTCGAAGATATATTTGGTGGTTTCATACAAAAATCACAACTGGGCTTCATTGTGGAGTTGTACATTAGTTTGCACAGAGAATATGGCATAGCAGACCTTGAGAGGTCAATTGGAGAATGTTTTGAGGAGATTATCTGTTGTTTGCGTCTCTCATTGCTGTTCATACCATTCTGGGAGTGGTGTGAGGTTTCTTATTTTCCAGTTGAGGGTTTGACAATGATTATTTGGCCTAGGGAGCTAGCCTAGGGCTTCTTCATCATTGGATATCAGTTGGTGGACATAGGGGGCTTTCTTGGTTGTGGCATCCATTTTGGTGAGCTCACTGGAGCTGTTTTTAATTTTTAGTGCATTTGATTATCAAAGTCAATCAGATTTTCTGGGTATGTTTGAAATGGCATAGTAATGCAATTTTATGATCTGGGTTGTTCTTATTTTCATGAAACATTGTAACTTCAGTTTTGTGAATAAATCTGAAATATATCTAGTTGTGGGTTTTCCTTAATATTGTTATTTTATAAATTATTTCATTATTTATAGTTCTGCAAGTGTGATTGTTGCAAACAAAACCCTTTTTGCATCTTCCATCTATTTCTCTAAACACACAAATAGAAAATAAAACAGTGTATTTTACAGTGCTATCAGAGCAATGAATCCTGCCATTCTAAAGGGTTCAAGATGATACACCATTGATATGTCAGAGTTTGAGCACCGGCCCTATACTCATCATTACACCACTTGTTTGAACAAGTCTTATCTTAATTTGGTTGTAGAAGAATGAAGAGCAGTAGAAGCATAGAGAATAGGAAATATGGGTGATGGAGATCCAAGGGAGGAGCGTTTTTTGAAAATGATGGATGCCCTTCTTAGAGGGAAATAGGGTGCAGAGCAGAGAGCACAAGAGGCAAATCAGCATCTTGGATAGTTGGTAGAACTTATGGCTCATCAATTAGGTATAAATAATGACAACATATTGGTAACAATGGTTAAGGAGAATACTCAGTTCATAATGTAAATGCAAATCAGTGGGCAAAAATAGTTTATTTTAGGCCCCATATAATAGTAATTCCACCTAGGGTTCAACCACATGTTAACAATGAAACACATGTTACAGATTTGTAGAATTAGTTCATGCAAGATTGGACAAATGGAGGTCTTGAGGTTCAAGGTGCCATATCACTTAGGGACTATATTGATGTAAGAATGAAGCATAGACCCCGTGCTAGAGGTAGAACATAAAACTATGATTTGCAAAAAAAGTTGGGAAACTAACCTTTCTCTACTTCTAGTATGATGGTTTAGGGAAGACTTCAGCTAGAGCTTGGGTACAGAAAGTTGATATTTATTTTCAGCTAAATCTCATGCGAGAAGAAGCAATCAAGTAAGCAATAATACATTTGGATGGCATTGCACACGAGTGGTGGCACCATGGGATGATCACAATGGGTCATGATCAGATCACCTCCTATGTTGAGTTCACAGAGAGGCTTATTGAGAGGTTTGACTTGAAAGATCCAAAGTTGCATTTCAAGGAGTTAGCTTAGGTTAAATGGTGGAGTTTTGTCAATGCATATGTGGCTGATTTTAAGATACTCTCAGTGTTAGTTATAGATATTTTAGAGGAAAGAAAGAGGCTTATGGTTCTTTTTATGGATGGCCTAATAGATCCTTTGAAGGTTGGATTAAGACACCCAATCCACCTATTTTGGAGGAAGCTAGCAAGAAGGCTTCGAACATGGAGACTTCTAATTCTAGAAGCAAGCTTTAGTCTAAGGGATTTCCTCACAAGAAGGATAAGGCTAAGAAATATTTTCACAGGGAATCAAATTAAATGAGTCTAACAGGTTGGATAGTGAGCAGTTAAATGACCTTCGGAGGAGGAATTTGTGCTTTCATTGTAGTGAGCCTTGGGACCCATCTCACAGATGTAGTGATGAATGAATGAATGAATGAATGAGGATTTTTAATGACGTCCACGAGACCATCAGTCTAAGGGACCACGAATCACAGCCCTAAACTAACTCCATAGTCTTTTCCATATCCGATCTCTTGCTGTGAATCTTGACAATCAAACTAGCAATTTGCTTGATCTTATCCTCCTCAAATAAACTGTACATGCTACTAGTTTTCAGGATGACCTCGTACTGAGCTCGAATGTCCTCATAAGCCGTGCAGTCGAAGAGAAAGTGCCATTCAATCTCAATCGCACCACTTTATGTTTTGTTTCATCCAAGTCTTGTTCCTGCGAGCCAAACCTTCTTTCATCGCAATTTTGGGCCATTGTTTGTTATCCATGTTTTCAAGTTTCTTTATGTTTTGTTATCCATGTTTTCAAGTGTGAAGGCAAAAGAAAATCAATTAGAGTACTTTTCAGTTGAGAAATCTGCATCAGAAAAAATAGATCAACTATATGATTTGAAGAGCAAAGAAGAGGAAAACTCATTAGAAGAAGAGAAAAGGGGTGGTGGTACCATTGCACAACTCTCTAGTGCCCAAAAAATAGTTACATTCAAGGTTAGAGGTGTGCTATAGGTGCAGCGGATAATAACACTTATTGATACAGGTGACACTAATTTCATTGATGAGGGCTTTGTGGTCATGAGTGGATTTCAAACAGAAGAAGATGATGGTTTTAGGGTGATGATAGCTGATGGGTACAAGGCTACAAACTCTCTTGTACTTGTAAGATTTTTAATTTGAGCATACATTTAGGAGATTATGAGTGGAAGGATGAGTTCTATGTGGTCAATATTGGGGAGACCAATGTGGATATAGGGATGCATTGGATTCTATCTCTTGTGGAGTTCTCTTTCAATTTGCAGATAACAGAAATGAAGTTTGAATCAAATGTGAAAAAGATAGTGTTTAGAACTTTAGAGGGTTATTAAATTGGGGTCCTAAAATTGGATCACTCAAAAGGATGGAGCGTTTGATTAGACATGATTAGGTAGTGTGGGCAACAGAGTGTCTTATCATGCCTATAGTTGTAGATCAACTAAAAACCAACTATCATCCATATACGGATAAGTTGCTATCAAAATATAGCAAGGTCTTTGGGAATATTCCACCTGGAGTGCTACCAGAGATAGGGATAAAGAATGTAATAAAGTTGGATAAAACAAGAGTACTACACCTCATAGATATCCTAAGAGGCATAAGGATGAGATAGAGAAAGGTATTAAGGAGTTGCTGGAGATGGGGTGCATTAGACCCATCAAGAGTCCATTTGCATCAATGATGGTTTTAGTGAAGAAGGATGGACAATGCAGAATTGCATTGATTATAAGGCTCTAAATAAAAAGAACATAAACAATAGATATCCCATTCCCAATATTGACGAGTTGATAGATGAGCTGCGTGGTGCTTGTTATTTTTGAAAGATTTATTTGAGCTTAGGCTACCATTTGATATGGATGAGGAAGGAGGATATAGAGAAGATAGCATTCAGCTAATACTTAGGACACTTTGAGTTTTTGGTAATGCCCTTTAGATTGACTAACACACCAACTACTTTCTATAGTTTGCATGAATCAAGTATTCAGACAACAACTAAGAAAGTTTGTGTTAATTAATTTTTGATGATATCTTGATCTTAGTAAAACTTGGGAAGAACATATGAGGCATCTCGAGGAGGTTTTGAGCATATTGGAGAGTGAGTCCTTGTATGCTAAGGAAGTCTAAGTGTGATTTTGGTACAACAAAGCTTCTCTATCTTGGTCACATTATCGGTGCAGGAGTGAGAGTTGATTCTGAGAAGATCAAGGCTATTGTTGAATGACCCACACCTACGCATGTTGCTTAGCTTAAGGGATTCTTTGGTTTGTGTGGTTTATACAAGAGGTTTGTTAACGGCTTTTCATAGACTGTAGCTCCACTGCATACTTGACAGAGAAGGGAGCTTTTGAGTAGTCCGATTCAGCACAAAAGTGTTTTGAACACTTAAAACATGTGATGTCTACATGCATTGTGTTGGCAAATCCAAATTTCTCCAAAATCTTTGAATTGGAGTGTGATACTTAAGGAGAGGGGATTGATGTTGTTTTGATGCAGGAGAGGCATCCCATAGCCTTCGAGAGCAGGAAGTTGAGAGGTGTTGAGAATAACTACTCCATATATGACACAAAGATGTTGGTCATCATGCACGCCTTGGCCAAATTCAAACCAATCTAGTGGGGGTAGATTAATCATCAAAATAGATTGTAATAGCATCAAATATTTTATGAACCAGAAATATCTTGTCAATAGGTAACAAAAGTGGGTGAGTAGATTACAGGCATATGATTTTGACATTGTGTATGTTCAAGGGAAAGAGAATGTAGTGGTTGACACATTTTCGAGGATGCCTCATTTGCGTTCATTGGTTGATATCCCTACTAACTGGAATGTTGATTTCAGTAGAATATACTAAGGATTCTTGTACAGTAGGGATAATTGAGGGTGTTATTCATGATGAGAGATGTACAGTGCTTAATGAGTTGATCATTTATAAGGAGAAAATCTATTTGGTGCCTAATTCACAAATTACGGTGAAGATATTGAAAGTAATGATAGCCCACAAGAAAATCTATTTGGTGCCTAATTCAAAACTTACAAGCAGATCTGGGAGAGGTTCACATGGAAATGACTTAAAGAAGATATCCTTAAGTATGTTAGAGGGTGTCCTATTTGCCAGCAAAACAAAAAGGAGCACACTTACCTGCTGGTTTGCTTTAACCCTTGTCCTTTCCTAATAAAAAATGAGAATACATCTCCATGGACTTCATCACTGGGATGCCCAAGGCATAGGACAAAGATTGTATATATGTTGTAGTAGACAAGATGACCAATTTTGCACATTTCTTTGCTATTTTTGCTACATATACTACAACGTAGGTATTTGATTTATTTTTAGGGATATTTTTAGACTTCATAGGATGCCGAAGTTCATCATGAGTGACAGGGACAATAAGTTCCTAAGTCTCTTTTGGCAAGAACTTTTTAGATCGAGTGGGATTGAGCTCACTTCTAGCACAAGCTATCACTCATAGACAGATGGACAGACAAAGATAGTGAAAAAATGAGTGAAAGGATATCTCAAGAATTACATTTCAAGATAGCAAAGAGCATGGGTGAAATGGATGCACCTTGTAAAATATTGCTACAATTCTACCTATCACATGTCTATCGAGATGTCACCATTTATGGCATTGTATGGGTATGAGGCACCTAACTTCACTGATTTTCTCTTTGGGGATGGTAGAGTGCCTAAGGCAAGCGATTTTTTGCAAAAAAGCCTAGATGTTATAAAATCTTTGAAGGAGAACTTGCAACAGACAGAGAGTCAATAGAAGTTATATGTTGATTAACATCAAATAGAGCATAGTTTTAAGATGGGTGACATGGTATATTTGAGGCTCCATCCATATAGACGGTCCACTCTCAAGAAGAGTGGATCAGGAAAGTTTAAACCCAGGTTATATTGTCCCTTCAGACTCTCCAAGAGGATTTGAGAGGTTGCTTATGAGCTGGAGTTACTAGCTAGTAGCAGAGTGCAATTTGTGTTCCATGTGTCTAGAGTCTAGACTCAAAAGGCACTTGGGCATATGTGGTTCCCTCATCAAAGTTGCCACCATGGATGAGGAGGGGAAGTTAATCTTGATTCTAGAGGTCATTATAGAGTACAATGAGTGTATGCTATGTAAGAGAGTCATAAAAGAGTACCTAGTCAAACGGAGGAACTTGCTAGTAGAGGATGCAACATGGGAAAATGAGCAGATTCTACAACATCCATTGTTGGAATTGCTTGGGGACAAGCAATTTTGGGGAGGGTGGATTGTTATATCCCTTTCCTTAGCACTTCGGATGTTGGACCATTAGCATATTCAATGGTTTCCAGTAGGCTAATGAGTCAGGGTTAGGGGACTCCTGATGATAGTTTGATCTAGCAGTGATATGTGTTTCATTGAGCTCAGGTGGTTAAGACTTGCATAATGCCTTTTTCTTGAGTGATTTTGAGAAGTTTTTCCATGCTATTTCTAGTAAGTTAGCCAGTGCATCAATTAAGCTAGTTGTCAGTGTTACAATTTTTAGATTTGTCAGTGGATGCAATTATCTTGATATTTGATATAGTCTTGTGTTTCAAAAGTAAATAGCAATTAAGTTATAAAATTAAATTAAATATTTAACTTTATTGTCATTTGATTTATTTAATTAGTGATAATATGAGCATCCAAGTAATAAAGTTAAGTGCAAATATTAAATATAGGGGGTTATATTGGAATGGGCACCAATTTATGATGTCTTGCACATATAAAAGAGCAATATGAAATGGATAAATCAACTGAAAATTCTCAATCACAGTCTCATCCTTCATCAAAAAAAGTATCCCAATCGAGCAAGCCATCTACAGTTGAAACTCTTACCTATATCCAGACAGACTCACTTCCTCTTTGGAGACATTATTGAAGGCAAGTTTGTGATTATTTTGTCTTTTTTAAGTTTTGGTGTAAATCTCCACTAGGGTTTTTCTATTCTGATATTGGATAATGTTTTTATTAGTTTTTGAACAAGTAATGATAGCCCACATTTCCCCCCCACATATTGGTCTTGTTTTAGAACTTATAGCAATAGGTATTTGCTACAATGGTAGAAAGTCTAGCTCTATGGGCTATGTAGCAGCAAGTGCCTTCAAAATTGACCTTTTCTCACAGCTTTGAAGACATCTAACATGATAGAGCATATTGAGAGTAGAGAAGATTAAGTTTAGTGCTACAACAAATGACATATTAAGTACAAGAATTCATAAAGCCAATTTAAGCCCAATTTATTGCAATTCCTAGCCAAGTAGTTAGAACTTGCCCTAAGCCAATCAAACAAGGATTGCAAATATCATAAATTCTTGGATATATAAAACAACAATGCATAGTGGATAAAGTAGCTAAAAACTCTAGGTCAAAGTCTTATACATCATCAAAAGGATATTCTAATCAAGCAAGCCATCTATAGGTGCAACTCCTAACCCATCACAGTTGCCTAATAAGTTTTTTTCTCTTTTTTTGTTTGTGTTAAGAAAAATAGAAGGAAGATGCAGAAAGGGTTTTGTTTGCAACAATCACACTTCAACAATATAGAGAATGGAATAACTTATAAAATAACAATACTCGGGAAAAAACACAATTGAATATATTTCAGATTTAATTACAAAACTTATGTTACAAAGTATCATAAAAATAAGAACAACCTAGATACATAATTGCAATACTGTGCTATTTCAAACATACCCATAAAATCTGATTGACTATGATAATCAACTGCACTAGAAACTACCTCTAGCACCAAAATGGATGCCACAACCAAGAAAAGCGAGCCTCCTTTGTCCACAAATTGATATCCAATGTTGAAGAAGCCCTAGGCACCTCCCCTAGGCCAAATAATCATTGTCAAATCCTCAACTGGCAAACAAGAAACCTCACGCCACTCCTAGAATGGTACGACCAGCAATGAGAGATGCAAACAGTAGATAATCTCCTCAAAACACTTTTCAATTAACTTCTCTGTAATGTCCCTTTTTATCTAATTTGAGACACTACGTGAAATTCCACAATTCTATAAATATGACTCAAATTGCTGATAACAAAATGCTTATTTGATGCTCAATTTACAATGAAAGATAACTGATAGTAAATGATTATTAATTCCAAATGCATACGCTGCCAAAGTAAGAGGATAATTGCATAACAATGATCACAATATACAAGGGTTGTATCTGATATTGCAAATTCTTGGATATATAAAACAACAATGCATAGTGGATAAAGTAGCTAAAAGCTCTTGGTCAAAGTCTTATACATCATCAAAAGGATATTCTAATCAAGCAAGCCATCTATAGGTGCAACTCCTAACCCATCACAGTTGCCTAATAAGTTTTTTTCTTTTTTTTTTTGTTTGTGTTAAGAAAAATAGAAGGAAGATGCAGAAAGGGTTTTGTTTGCAACACTCACACTTCAACAATACAGAGAATGGAATAACTTATAAAATAACAATACTCGGGAAAAACCACAATTGAATATATTTCAGATTTAATTACAAAACTTATGTTACAAAGTATCATAAAAATAAGAACAACCTAGATATATAATTGCAATACTGTGCTATTTCAAACATACCCAGAAAATCTGATTGACTATGATAATCAACTGCACTAGAAACTACCTCTAGCACCAAAATGGATGCCACAACCCAAGAAAAGCCAGCCTCCTTTGTCCACAAATTGATATCCAATGCTGAAGAAGCCCTAGGCACCTCCCCTAGGCCGGATAATCATTGTCAAATCCTCAACTGGCAAACAAGAAACCTCACACCACTCCTAGAATGGTACGAGCAGCAATGAGAGATGCAAACAGTAGATAATCGCCTCAAAACACTTTTCAATTAACCTCTCTGTAATGTCCCTTTTTATCTAACTTGAGACACTACGTGAAATTCCACAATTCTATAAATATAACTCAAATTGCTGATAACAAAATGGTTATTTGATGCTCAATTTACAATGAAAGATAACTGATAGTAAATGATTATTAATTCCAAATGCATACGCTGCCAAAGTAAGAGGATAATTGCATAACAATGATCACAATATACAAGGGTTGTATCTGATATTGCAATGAAATATATGCTTGATAACCTGAAATGCTGTCTCTGGCATATACAATAGATCCACACTGATATACAGGTTGTCTGATCATGATGTGATGACAATGCTGTCTCTGATGTACAATGAATTACATGCAATGTAGAGATTATCTGGTACAATAACAATGCGGTATTGCACAGGCTGTATCTGATTTATCTTTATCTGTATGCACTGAACAAGGAAGCCATCTTTGATATATCTTTATATGATTATGCTTCTGAGATGATGCCGTCTCTGATATGCAGATAAATACTTGCACCTGGGATTGTTGTTAGCAATCGGGTGCTCTAAACAGAGCAATCCACAAGGGATTATATATTTTATATTCTGAGTTCTATATTCGATGGATTTCGCAATTGATATGATCTCCCATATATACATGTTTGATCCATGGGCGATTGATATGATCTCCCATATATACATGTTTGATCCATGGAAGAGGCATGACGGAATAGTCACCTCTCAGTATAATAATAATAATGAAGAGTCACCATTAATCATCGCAATAATCAGAATGATTATTGCGGTGATTATCAATAATCACATGTTGGTTATGCATTGTTAGACAAGCTCGATTATGCAAATCGGCTAAGTGTGGAAACACACGATAATGCAATGACAAGTCCGATTAATATGTGGATCGGCTAAGTGTGGAAGCACATGATAATGCAAATGTGATTATGGTATGAATCAATGCAATTATGATTAAGTAATGATGCAGATATATTTATGCAGTGATAATGCAATGCAATTATGATAAAGGCAATGTGGCAATGATGTAATTCTATATGCACGCTGATGTTGTAATGAGATGGCACGATCATTTTATGGATGCAATTACATCAATATAGATGTATCTATGTATGACATGGTTATACATCTATTGTGTACGTATGTATGACAGGGACGATTGTAATGCATATGTATATGATGGAATGTATGATGGTGACATGGATGGATGCATGTAGATTGATGGTATTTGCACATGTAACTTACTAACTAAATGCAGGGCACAACATGATGGTGATCACATGATGATGGTTGCCACAACCAATCATCAAGCCATCGGTCCATCATATAGCTCACTAGCTATGGTGGTGTTTACAAGTGATCGTCTTTGGTCACTTGTAGATATCATCATAGCTATGTCGTCTACACGGTGGATGGATGCCTTAGTGATTGCCAAGCTCCATTTATCATTATTCTATACTATATGAAAAATGCAGATTATGTACAAAGATAAGGTATGTTCCTTCCTTGTTTGCTCAAACGGTGGCTGCTCATAAGTTTCAATCTTTAATTAAAACTTATCAAATCGTATATTTTTAAAGTACTGGATTTGGGGATATGACACTCTCACAGGTCTGCTATGAAATATTCTCTATGCAAACTGAATTACAACTTGACAATGAAGTCCAGTCCTGATCTCTGTATGAAACTATCAAATTAATCTTCTGGATTGGATCTTTCACCAACGTAAAAGATGTTCCTTGCAAGGGTTTTCGTCCACACAAAGCAACAGGATGAACAAGATCAACCAGCAAAAGAAATCTCCAAAATATCATATCAAATGATAACAAAATGAGCTCCAAAACTCACTTTTGTAGGCCCTCCAAATCCCATGCCTAGTTAGTGAGGCAGTCATGATATGAAGGAGTTTCACCTGTAGATGGCTTGCTTGATTGGGATACTTTTTTATAAAGGATTAGACTTTGATTGAGAGTTTCAGTTGATTTATTCATTTCATATTGCTCTTTTATATGTGCAAGAGTTTGTGCTGTTGTTAATCCCTGTTTGGTCAGCCCAGTGCAAGTTTTGATTGCTTGTCAAGTATTTGTGTAGACATGGGCATTCAATTAGTTGTATGTGCTCTTGTATTCAATTTGAGCCTTGTTGTAGGACCAAACATGACCTCCTCCACTTAAAATATACTCCATGTCAGAGGTATGCAAAGTGATGTAAAAGGGTCAATTATGAAGATGCGTGTTGCTCCATGTTCCTTACAGCTAGAGCTTGCTGCCATTGTATTAAACGCCTATCTCTTCTAGTTCTAAAATAGTTACAATGTTAGGGGAAAAAGAAACTCATTTCTACCATTTCTCATTGAAATAATGATAAAAACTTACCCCTAAGTTTTTGGTGGACCATTCTATTGCACCTAATTTATTAAGTTTACCTAGGCAAATCTATTTTATTCCTAGGTAGCCTATAATGACATGTGTCACCCTTGATTGAATACAATCCTGTTGCCATCTCTACCTCATCATTTCTTGATTGATGGCAATTAGGTGCCACCTCTGCTGCATCAGAAGCTACCTTTAGCTCATCTTGTTGAGTTAGCTTCTCTCTTGATTGAAGTTGAACCCTCGTGGACATGTTTTACCATGTCTCATCCATCCAAGAAGCTATATATATATATATATACTTTTATTGAATTGCTATTGAATGGAATGACGATTGTTGTTCATTTGAATCTTCATTGTTATGAGCAATAAGATTGTAATTAGTCATTAGGAATTTAAGATTTTTAAGTAGACCTTTTAGGCAAACCTTATAGGGTATTAGAGCTAATTTGTGTCAAATCCTACAAAATAAAGTAAATAAGATCTCTTGTGGATATTGAAAACAAAACATAAAAGAAAAAGTAAACACACAACTTATCTTTATTGATAGATTCTTCTTGGTTGCAAGCTCTTTGATTTCCTTGACGACAAATGAACATTCATAGCGGTGAAGGAATAGCAAAGCTGCAAAGCAAAGATGTTGGAACACTGGCTTGTTGAGGATTCAGCTTTGAGGGTCAATGGAAGGTGATTATGGAATGAGAGTCAACTAGCAAATTTCGTTTTTTATTTTGTTCCCTTAGTGTTGTTTTAGAGTGAGTTAATTTTTTTAGGTTTAATTGCTTAAGTTGTTTCTGGTTTTTTGGATTATTATTTTAAAAACAGTTTAAATTAACCCAAGTTCAGCTTCAGTCAAACAGGGTATGGAAAAAGAGTATACTCAGGCTTTTGATGTGTGTGAGTGGTGGTGGAAATTGGACACAATTATAATTTCTATCCAATGAAAACCTCAATGTATATTAAGGAACGAGTAGTTAAAAGGATCCATCATAGTAGCTTCTTTGTAAGTCATTTATGGAGGGGCACATCAATGATGGGTCAAATGTGAGATCGTCTAGAATAATTTTCTTTAAATTGAGGTAATGTTATTTCTCTCATGAGCAATTTTGATTGGGAGGTCTGGTGTTCATTTTTGGCTGGTAGAGAAGTTTTCCCTTGCCGTGAATCTCCATACTTGCACTCGGTTCAAACTAGGTATTGAACTCAGGCCATTTTAAAAATAGTTTAAAGAAAACGTTATGAACCCAGTTCACCTTGGGTTCAAATAGGGTGCCAGAAAAGAGTATATGCAGCCCATTCTAAAACATAAAATTATATGAGTTCAGGGTCTACTTTGAACTAGGTGTGAGTATGTAGAGTCAAGGCAGGGAAAACGTCCGTAACCATCAAAAATTAGTACCAAGTCGCCAATCAAACTTGTTCATGGGAGAAATAACAGTCTCCCTTTACAGAGCCTTGTCCTTGGTGAGCTTGCAATAGGCCCATCATTGATTTGTCCCTCCACTATTTATTTATATTTAACTTTGAGCAACTATCATGCATCCTTTAAAATACTCCTTACTCCTCAAAATACATCAAGGTTGTCACTGAGTACAAATTATTCTTGTAGCACACACTGTTAGTCCTTGGCACATCATATGGAATTCACCTTACTAAACGGAGGGTTGGCTTGTCTTCCGTCTACCCCCTACTACATCTTCATTCTTTGTGCTTTCACACCCTGCACTTGATGGAGCCTACCCGTTCATCCCCCACAACTTTAGTCCAACCATGAAATACAATATTAATTTGGTTTGACTGAAATTCAATAAGATTTCATTGACCCCTTCCAGCTGAAACTGAATCTCTTTTCAACAAATGCTGTTTCCCAAGTGCATGGTTGCACGTTGCAACCAACATGACTAAAAATTCAATCCTAGTTTGTGTGTCTTTGTTACTCTCATCAACTTGAGATGTTTCTTCATTTTTTCCTTATGCAGCTAAGAGGAGCACACTAAAAAGGAAAATATTGTTAGGAAGTGGTTAGCTTATTACTTGTAATTACCACATGGAAAAGAGTATTTATAAATGTGTTTATTAATGAAAAGAGGGTTCTCTCAACCTGATTCCGGGCCTGCCAACTTGTGTTAAATCCTTAATAGTTTTATGTATTTCCCATTTTTCGCTTATGTATTTAGAGTGACAGTTGTCTGCAATGGTTATTTGATAATCAGTTTATATGACTTAGTGGTAGATTGGTAGTGCAAGCATTGTAAGTAGAGATGCTATTTTGAATTATGAATGTTAAGAATTGTTTCAAGTCATTAAATACTTTGTGCAAAGATGTCTTCACGTTGGGGTTATGTGTGTAGATGTTATACTTTTAGGGTAATTAATGGAGAGAGTGTACTTGTACGTTGTTGTTAGATTGGTGCAATTTTTTTTCATGTTCCATGAAGTAAAATAAATGCATTTGTAAAAGGAAAAGTAGGTTTTTGAACAAACAAAACAAGCATACGATGTGGCAGTAAGGTAGCTCTTGTAATAGAGAAGAACCTCATAATATAAGTCTTCTTCAATGGTTTGGGGGGTAGCTGATAAGTGGTGGATCCATGTTGTTGGAATAGTAACTTGATTAGTAATGGTATGCTAAGAGGAGTGCTGCCAAATTGATCCATCAACTCAGATATGTGGAGTACTAGTATCCAAAGGCTGTTTTGTGTTGTGTATTGCCTGAGTGGGCTTGACAAAAGAGGTGATCAACATGAGGACTCAAGAGCCCCTATATTGCCCCCACTTGTAGGGATCTATGCCAAAGGGTGTCAGCCTCATGAGCAAAAAACATGAGCTAGGTACCACTGGCTGGAATATCTGAACTTGAAGAAAGTAAAAAATCTTCATTCATTTAGAATAAGCCAAATCCAGTGTTCCCCAGGTTAAAAAGGACTGAACCTGGAGGGGGATGTCTTCACACTGCTCCTACAATTTTCTTCTACAAGGGGGCCTATCCCCACGATTTCTCTGCAGGGCAGGGGATGTTCTCCTTTTTAGGAAATGTTCCCCATGACACTTTTGATTTTTATAAACATAAAATAGAAATCATTGTTTTAAATTTGTACGTAAGCTCTGTAAATCTTCTTTTTTGTAAATGTTTGTGAATTTATGAATCCTCATTACCATTTCCTAGAAATCAGGCAAAGAGAAAACATAGAAGAAAATAAATAAAAAGTATAATGATGTTCTGCTTAATTAACTGGACAACACTGACCTTCAGCCCGCATGCTGTATATTACACTGTCTTCTTCATTCACTCTTAATTTCAAAGAAATTTAAAAAATTGAAAAAAAAAATCTTCAAATTTTTAAAATTTGAATATCAACTAGTTATAAGAATCAATTATTTCTAGTTTTATTTTTCTGCCAATTGTCTAGAAACGGGATAAGGTCAATTGATTTCTTATATCTAACTTATATAAATAGTTAATACATTATTAAATTAGTTATATTTATATAATATATATTATAGTAATTAATTTAATAAATAAAATTAATATAGTTTTACTTATCTATATCTATTAAATATAATATATATTAATTAAGCTATTATATATATTTATAAATATTTATTTATTTTTAATTTATTTATATATTAAATTGTTTGCATAGATGATAAATTGCAATTTCATTAACTATATTTTACAATTTATTTTCTGATAATATATATAATTATAACTGCCATTCTCACATTCTGAAACTATGTGAAATATTGTTTAAATTTGTAACATGTTGAACTTGTTTACAAACGAGTCTGATATTTGCACTGATACATGATCAGGTCCTACTTAAACTATAAGTTAGGTTCTTAGGTTATATATATAGATATAGATATATTATCTATCTAATCTATATATTCATGTCTGTACATATATATATGTACACACATGTATATATAGATTAGATAGATAATATATCTATATCTATATCTATATCTATATATATATATGAAAAAATATACTCCCTTCGCCATTAAGTTATTAACACTCCGTCACTCCCAGTTTCGTATCGGCAACAATGCCAGATGTTTGCCCCGTAGGTTAACAGTTTAATGCATATGAGAATATAAGGAAATATAAAAGAAAATACATACATACATACATACATATATATATATATACTCCCTTCGCCATTAACACTCCGTCACTCCCATATATATATATATATACTCCCTTCGCCATTAACACTCCGTCACTCCCAGTTTCGTATTGGCAATGATGCCAGATGTTTGCCCCATAGGGTAACAGTTTAGTGCATATGAGAATATAAGGAAATATAACAGAACATAGTATATCAGAGAACTCACAATTGCTTCTTTATTAATTCCATCAAATGTTTACAATATATGACACCAAAATGCACACAACGATTACCACAAAGCCAACATTACCATCATATCTCTCGGATGCAAGTACATAACATATATAGATGTTGAGGGAGTTGCGAGTGCCAACCGTCGCAACCATTCCCAACTACCTATCTCTCGAACATGCTAACAAATATTAACAACACTAATTTACCTGACAACAAATCAATTATTTCTAGTTTGATTTTTCTGCCAATTGTCTGGAAATGGGATAAGGTCAATTGATTTCTTATATCTAACTTATATAAATAGTTAATACATTATTAAATTAGTTATATTTATATAATATATATTATAGTAATTAATTTAATAAATAAAATTAATATAGTTTTACTATCTATATCTACCAATCTATTAAATATATTAATTAAGCTATTATATATATTTATAAATATTTATTTATTTTTAATTTATTTATATTTTAAATTATTTGCATAGATGATAAAGTGCAATTTCATTAACTATATTTTACAATTAATTTTCTGATAATATATATAATTATAGCTTGCCATTCTCACATTCTCAAACTATGTGAAATATTGTTTAAATTTGTAACATGTTGAACTTGTTTACAAATGAGTTTGATATTTGCACTAATACATGAGCAACGAGTATGTATGCATGCATTATCTATCTATATATACGCGCGCACATGTGTGTGCACCATGTTGAAGTTGTTTACAAATGAGTTTGAAATTCGCACTGATACTGAAATTCATGGAGCAATCTTATTGTCCAAATTTTCTTGCTAATCATATTTATGACTAGCTCCTACTTAAACTATATATATGTGTGTGTGTGGGAGACATGTTTCAAAAGAAATAATATATTTTGAATGTGCACACCATGAAACCTGTGTGGTTTTGGTTCTCTGGTCAAATCTGCATATTTATGAAGAAATTACATTTTGGAAAAACAAATTTTAGATGCATGCAAATGAAAGGACATGATTCTAAAATCCGTGTAAAAAATTCTTGTCTTCTAAGTTTTTGTACTAATGTGCTGCTATGGACTTAGTGGCTGTTTGGATTGGATCCGAGCAATCTAGCAGTTATTTAGGTTTTATGTTTATCTCAATAGATACCTAAAATTGTTACCGTGTTATTTGAGTAAGCCAAATTGAAAACATATTGCCGATTTATTTTTGGATCAAAATACAAAAAGAGTTTCAATGGTTGATGGTTTCATATTTGGGATCTCTAATTAGATTTTTTGTTTATGGTTTGTTTTTTTGATCTCAGATACATGTTGGAGTCAGCTAGCTTTGAGTTGTTTTTCAAGTATGTGGAGCTTCCAAATTTTGATATAGCTTCAGATGCTTTTACCACATTCAAAGTTAGTTCAAACTCTCCCAAGTTCTTGTTGCTGGGGCTTTGCTATGATCATTGAATTGATCATTTCTTTTCTGTATTCTTGTTTTTATTTAAATTCCTGGGGCTTATGCTCAAATGCATAGTAAAGAAATTGTCTGGCCATCCCTCACATCCGTTCTGGCAGGATCTGCTTACAAGGCATGAAAATGTGGTATCAGAATATCTGATAAAAAATTATTCACAGGTTTGTCATCCACCCTGATAACTCTGCATTTTGCTTGATTCATGTATTGCATGTATAATGTTTGGTGTCTAGCTGCTTTTGTTTTCCTTGGGCTTGTACATGACGTCAAATATGAACACTTACCCTGTCATTCATGGTGATTGAAATTACATTTTAGCTACATTCTTATTTCATGTGATTGGTTTCTTACAGTAATATTTTATAATTGTTATTCAGTTCTTTGGACTCTATGAGAAATTTTTGACATCAGGAAATTATGTAACACGGCGGCAATCTCTGAAGGTCAGCCTTAACGTTTGTCAATGTTCTTATTTGCAATTTCTGTTACTTTCTGCAATCACCATGCAGAATGATTTTCTGCAATTCATTAAAATCTTGTAATTTTTTTCTCCAGCTACTCTCAGAATTTCTTCTAGAGCGCCCAAACGGAGCAGTTATGGTCCAGTATATTTCTGAAGTGCGAAATTTGAAAGTGATGATGACTTTGCTGAAGGTGTGTTGAAGTTGATATATGTTGTGTTGTTTATCTATCTTGCACCATTTGGATTTTTGAGAAGCATATTTCAGGAATGCATTTTTAATACAATGCTGATCTATGTGTTTTCTACAATTCATAAGTGTGATCACTCTTGTAATTGTATTGTCCGATTGGGCGATCCTGCAGGACCCAAGCAAAATTATCCAGTCATCTGCATTCCATGTCTTCAAGGTTTGAATACCGCACATCCCTTTTTTTATGCTGCAGCCTTTCGTAGTCCTTATGCATGGTCTTTTTTGTTTGAGGTATTAAATTTGGAGTCTATTAAGCAAAGTTAGTTTGCTATGGTTTCTTTCTCTGTATATAAGAATTCGATTCTGGTAGAAATGGCTAGTTTGGAAATTGTGATGGATTTAGTTATCTATTAGCTAA
>MU223589.1:1208362-1243733 GCA_018584345.1 Thuja plicata | reverse complement strand
GGTAAGTCTATTCCTCTTGAGGGAGTGGATAAAGCCATATGTAGACCAATTCCTCTCTGCAGCTGAGGAACTAGCAACCTGTGAAAGGAAGCGAGAGGCAAGCACTTTCAACTCTGGTGTATCCCTCTCATGCCACGTCCACCATCCAATAGGATCCCTCTGTGCCAAAATGACTCTATCCAACCTCGCCTGTGGTTTATTCAAGTTTGGGCCACAAAGTAGTGTGAAGTCAAGGAACTGTGCGAAGAATGGAGGAATCTCACTCTAGGGGTGGATACATCTTATCAATGGCTTGTGTGAAACCATCTAATACCTTAGGATTATCACATGGGGGGGCCCTTCCATCCAATTCTACATACCATTTGGGATATAGAGCGTAGGCTGCCATATGAAGCGGGGTATTCATTATGTTCCACCTCCGCGTCACCATAGGCCTAATTTGCTGCTCATGAAATCCCAAAGTAGGATCCTTCGCTGCAATTGTTTTCTTTATCCTCCCCAACATACTGTCAAAGGTCTCATATATCTCTCCAAGACTAGAAGAGTCAGTATTAGCATATCTAATGACCTCTACGATTGGTGAGATGACAAAGCAAATATATCTACAAGATGCAAACAAAAATTAAAATTAGAAATTTTAATTTAATTTAATATGAAAATTAGCAAGCAAAAGACTAACGTTTAATTTTAATTTAAAAATAAAATCAGCAACTTACTTTGTTGTGGATCACCAATTGTCAGCAAGGATCTTTTGCTTCACTGATTTTCCTTCAGAGGAGCTAGAATTGGACCATCGGGTCCACTCTGGATTCACCACCATCAATTGGAGAGCCTCATGCACTTCAAGCATCCTCTCCATCAAGATGAAGTAAGTGACATACCTATAATTAAAACTTAAAACTTAAAACTTTAAAAGTAAAACACATGCAACAATAATTAAAATAATCTAATAAATGAAGTAAAGTTTAAAATTAAATTGTAATTAAAATTGGCATACCTTGTATCAGCTTGTTTGAGGAACTCCTTATTTGAGAAGGACCTAAATAGAGCAAGTGAAGTGTGGTGGTTGCATATGAACATTTTTATCTCTCTAGCTTCTGACACCACCTGTTTCACCCAATCAATCTTCCCTATGTCTATTAATGCATTGTTCAATGCATGAACACAACAAGGGGTCCAAAAGATGTGCCTATAAGCACCTTCTACCATCATACCGGCTGATTTGCACACACGTGCCGAATCTGTGATCACTTGTACTACATTTGCCGGCCCAACCTCTATGGCATCCCTCAAAATGGTGAACTGGAACTATGCATCCTTATGCTTCCCTGAACAATCTATGGCTTTTAGAAAATAAGAGCCAGCAGGGGATGTGATAATGATATTGATGAGTGGCCGATGTCTAACATCGGTCCACCCAGCCATCACAATAGAGCAGCCCGTCCTCACCCAAGTATGTTTCATATCCTCGAACAACACATTAACCTTGGAATACTCTTTATCTAGGATGGTGGTTTGTAGCTTATGATCACTTGGGGGTGTGAATAAGGGACCCATAGTTGTTATATCTTTGACCATTTGTTTGAAAAAAGTGGAACGGGCCACATGAAATGGGATACCATTAGCAAAAAAGATTCTACCAATGGATGACTCTGTGTTTTCCTTTGCTTGTGCATTAAACATACTTTCCATTGATCCCTTCTGACCACTATTATTCTTCCTCTTCCCTCTTGTCTCAATAGGGCTGCTAGTAGTACCAATGGCGGATGTCATAGGCCTAGATAACTGTGAGTGTGCAGTTGCAGTAGATAAAGGTGATGTAATTGTCATACCTTGTGCCCCCATTTCAGCCTCTAGGTGCAATCTTTGACATTCTATTTTTTCTTGCTCGGTCAAACTAGGACAAGCTATAAATCCATGGCATGCAATACCTAAAAAGTGTGACTTCACCCTTGTAGAGCTGCCCCTTAAATCATCTTCACAAATATGGCAATCCCATACTCTAGTCCCTCTTGCATTCTTTTTCTTTTCAGCCCTAGTTGTAACAAATTGGAGAAGAGGTTTTTTTTTGTTGAAGGGGCCCTTTGCATGTTTGCTCATAATTGTTGAAGGGCATTTAAATTTATCAATTTGTTGTTCACTACTAGCTTCAACACTAAAAGTATCACCCCCCAAATGCTCTTCATCACTACTACTATCCCCATTGCTGCTCATTGTGCTTAGTTTTGAGATTTGAGAATGCAATGAACTGAGACAATAGAAAAAATAAAAAAAATCAGACGTTCAAGCTTTCGTATTGGTAAAAAAAATGAAAAATAGAAGCATAAACTCACACTTGTTGCACAATGTAGAAAGTTGAAACCCTTGCACAATCAATGAAGAAAACCTCCTTTGCAAACCTCCTTTGCTGCTATAAAACCAAAAAATCAGACTGCTGCCAAAACACAATGAAATAAAAAAAAATGCTTATGTGCCCATATAGAGCCACAATTTTGGCATTTTAGGGCAAGTATGGTCGTGGGGCCCACAAAACGACCCCACCTATGGAAGCTGTTTGGGCTTTTTTGACTTTTTGCTTGGGGACGGACGACTGTCCCGGGGATGCGCGGGGGACGGCTACGGCGTCCCCAGCCGTCCTCGGGACTTTTTCCTGTCCCCAAATTTTTGGGTTGCTGTCCCCAAGTCCCGGGGACGTTCCCCACATTTTCTTGAAAATTGGGGACGGCGTGGGGATGTCCCCGTTCCGGAAACTTGGGGATTTAGGTCGGGGACGCGTCCTCGGGTAACCTTAGTAAATACCTGTCTAACCGAGCATACCATGCTCTAGGTTCTTGTTTCAGTCCATACAATGCCTTTTCCAACTTGCAAACCATGTCTTCATCATCTGTCAAGGGAAAGCCATCAGGCTGCTCAATGTACACCTCTTCGTCTAGATCACCATTCAAAAACACATATTTCACATCCATCTATATACCTTAAAGTCCTTGTGTGTTGCATAAGCAAGGAACAATCTTACTGCTTCTAGTCTAGCAACAGGAGCAAATGTTTCTTCAAAGTCTATGCCTTCTTGTTGTGAGTATCCTTTACAAACTAGTCTAGCCTTATTCCTTACAACCATACCTTCTTCATTCATTTTGTTTCTGAAAACCCATTTAGTCCCTATAACATTCTTGTCCTTAGGTCTAGGAACCAATTCCCAAGTGTTTTCTTTCTCTATCTGATCCAATTCTTCCTGCATTGCTTTAGTCCAAGATTCATCTCTACATGCCTCATCAGTAGTTTTTGGTTCTACTTGTGAAATCAAACAAATCTCATTTCTTATTCTTGATCTTGCCATCATTCCTTTATTTGCATCACCAATAATTTGATTCTCAGGATGATTTTTCTTAACATACCTCGGTGTCTTTGGAATTTCAGTAGGATCATTCAAGCATACCTCAATTTCATTGTCACTCTCAAGAGTTTCCTCTTGACTTGCAGTAATCTCCCTGTTCTCTGGAATTTGATTACAGTCATACATTCTTTCTTGAATTTGAAACCTCTCATCAATTCTTACATTAGCACTTTCAATTATCTTCCTCAATCTCGGATTGAAACACTTATAAGCCTTACTTTTAGTAGAATAAACAAGGAAAACTCCATCACTTCTAGCATCAAATTTTCCTATCTCATCATCCCTTTTGATATAACATTTGCTACCAAATATTCTGAAGTATTTTACAGTAGGAGCATGATTAAACCAAAGTTCACAAGGTTTCTTATTGGTACCTTCTCTGATCTTAATTCTGTTTAAAATGTAGACTACAGTACCGATAGCTTCTCTCCAATGCACATGCGACACATTCCCTTCAAGCAACATAGTGCTAGCAACATCTAATATAGTTCTGTTTCTTCGCTCTGCAATCCCTTTCTGTTGTTGTGTCCTAGGAGCTGATGTTTGTCTGTATATTCCATGCTCTTCGTAGTAGGTATTAAACATATCTGATGTAAACTCTCCACCTCTTTTTGACCTTAAACATTTTATCTTCAGACGTGATTCATTCTCAACTTTTTCTTTGAAAATCTTAAACTTATCCAAAGCTTCAAACTTCTCTTCAAGAAATGCAACCCACATCCTAGAATAATCATCATCAAAGAGTATAAAGTACTTTTCACCATAGTAAGATCTTGTTCTTGTAGGACCACTGAGATCTGTATGTACCAGATCCAACTTTCCCTTTGCTGAGTAAGATTTGCTCTGAAAACTGCTTCTAGTTTGTTTCCCCATCACACAGTCTCTACACTTGGTGTTAGAAGGCTTCACAATTTTTGGTAAATCTTTGACTGCATTTGTGATACTTGATTTGGCAATGTTATCAAAATTTATATTACAAAACCTTCTATCCCATAACCAATTGTCATCAACCTTCGCAACAAAACAAGTAGCCTCTGTAGTATTCAATTCAAACACATTACCTCTTGACTTTGTACCTGATGCGATCAAATCTCGTGTTTGACTTCTGATAGTTCATTTCCCATCATTGAACATCAATGATAGCCCTTGTCTACAAGTTGTCCAACACTCAACAAGTTGTTCTTAAGTCCAACAAGCAATACATCAGTATTAGTTTTACCATGAAGAGAAATCGATCCTACTCCAATGATAAATTTAGGAGTGTTATCACCAAATCTGACTACACCACCATCATATTTAATTAGCTGAACAAACTTATTTTTATCACCAGTCATATGATGTGAACAACCACTGTCTATGATCTATTCTGATTACTTTTCAATATGTGAAACTAAGCCTCTTTCTTCATGAATAGGCTCATCATCTTTAATAGCAATAAATCCAATTTCATCATAATCCACAACATCATCATCAGACACACCTTCACTAGCATAGTAACATTCCTTATCCTTGGAATAATTAGGTCTATGAAACTTAGGTTTATGCTTAGGAACCCTTGTAGGACATCTAGATGCAAAATGACCTATCTTATTACATGAAAAACACTTCAGGGGTAGCTTTCCTTCAAATTTACCCTTACCTCTCTTTTCTCTTCTTGTAATCAAAGCCACAAGTTCATCTAGTTTCCTTTCCTCTTCCTCTATCTTTTCCCAATCATCAGCATATTCACCAAGCTCTTCATACCTGTTACCTTTGCTGGTGCTTGCAAGACTTGATAAAGTCCTTTTGTCATTGTGCACAGTTGCATTTAATGCAGATTCAACCTTAGGTAATGTATCTCCCAGCTCTGCGGCCTCAAAGGTGGTCAACTTAGCAATCAATACCTCTCTGTTGAAGTTCGCTGACAAAGGTATGATCTCTTCTATCGCTTGCACTTTAGTTTTGTAGACAGGTGTCAAAGATCTGAGAATCTTTGCGATCACTTCTTCAGTATATGTGCCTCCTGAGTTTCTAATGCCTATAACAACCTCTGTAACCCTCTGTACAAATGCTCTAACATTTTCATCATCTCGCATTCTCAAAATCTCTATTTTAGTCTTCCAATTCTGCAACTTCGCTAGCTTAGTAAACTTATCTCCTTCATACAATGCCTCTAGTTTTGTCCAGATTTTATGTGCAAAATCCAAGTCTTTAACCTCTGTGAATTCACCCTTAGAGCGCGCGCTGATCAATGCTTCTCTTGCAACCATATTACAACTAAATAACTTCTTTTCATGTTCATTAGCATTTTCTAATTCATCTTCACGCTTGATCTGCTCATCCTTCTTTGTAATCATCTAGTATTCAATTCCTAAGTAGAGTAGGTGAGTTCTCATCTTGTTCTTCCAATTGTCAAAATTTTCAGGATCAAATTTCAGACTCTCCTTCCTATAGAATGCCATCTTTAGGATCACCTCAAGCTGTTAAGCTTTCTCTCAGAGGACCACAAGCTCTGATACCAATTGTTAGCAATAATAGTCCACCAACACAACTGGGAGGGGGGCGAATCAACCAATTAATTCAACTTTAAACTTATAAACCAATTATTTAATGCAAATCTGAACACATCAAAAGCAACACCATAACACAAGCAATTGTTGTTGAGGAAACCCTGTTAAGGGAAAAACCCCGGTGAGAATTAGCACCCACAAATAATGTACTGAAAGTATTGTATCCCTGTTAGAAGATTTAGCCCTGTTAGGAGCTGATTATTACATACAGTACACAGTCCCTATTAAAGGACAGACCCTGTTAGGAGTCAAGAGAAATAAGAGACTCACTGCCCAAATGAGAAGGTTAAATCCACCTTCTGGACTCACTATCCAAAGTACAGATATAGAAGTATACAATAATCAGTGAACTGACTGATAGCAACTTGCTTTGCCTAAACAATTCCAATGAAGTTCATCACAATCACTATCTCTGCTCTACATCCAGCAGACTTCACAATTACAAGCTCGCAGCTTCCACATCATACTTCCACACTACCTCATCAAGACTCTCCTTTATACATGTTTACAATAAACAATCAGGTCAGCCATTTAGGACTTCCCCAATGCATAAATAAGTACATAGACCCTTGCTAAGATACACACGGTACCTTAAACAAGTAAACAACAATTACAAATCAACAATTATACTCCAAGATCCATATTCCATGCTCGCCATCCTTTAAACATGTTACATTGTTGTAGTCGGCCACAAATAGATCTTCGCAAGATCACACACCTCAGCTGACTTCACCAAGAACCCAACGACCCAAGAATCATAGATAACATTCTTCAACATGTCTTCTACTATGCCTCAAGCTCGCATATCATAACTTGTGCTAGCATCCAAGTTATCTCCAAAACTCAGAGACCAACTCAGTCACAAATCCTCTGTCACTGTTTTGTAACCAGTCTCTACCAAAACAATTGTAACTTATGCCAATAGTAATATAAAGACAAGTGATCTTAGATATAAGATCTCTGCTCATCCCCTTATCCAGATCCGTGCTCACATGCTTTAATAGACCGTATAGTGTCCGTACACGTCAGCCATACTTGTCTGTACCAGTGATAACTAGTCAGTCTGAGACTTGTAAAGTATTCAACTGAAACATATGTTGACATCAATGACAAAACATGAATGTCAACACCTCTAACAGAAACAATTCCAGGAAGATTGTTACACTTTAAGCTCTCGAAAACACTCTTATTTTGGTGAAGGTACTTAATTTTTATGATATTGGTCTACTCCTGCTCAAACAACAACTTCCACATTTTTATCATTGATGGCTAAATTGAATTCTTTAATCTTTCAAATCCCTAATCTTCCTATCTATTTTTGTCTGTAAACGGAGTCCCAAGCCATTTGAGGGAGTCTTATTTGTTCTTCAATCCCTGCCCAAAGGAATTTTCTGTGGATATAGTCAATTGTATTAGCCACATCAATAGGGACTCTAGAAAAAATGATCATGCTGTAGACAGAGATTTTGAAGTGGTGCAGTGATCAGCTGGAGTTTGTCAGCTTGACAAAGATGTGTTCCCATCCATCCAACCAACTTTTTCTGAAATCTTTGACTATTTCATTCCTAACAGAATCCAACACCAAACCATGAAATAGAGGCAAGGCAAGATATTTAGAAGGAAGCAAATCAACTTGACACCCGAGGATGCGAGCAACTTTTTGTTGTCTAAGAATAGGGATATTCATGAAAAATATAGTACTCTTCTGAAAACAAATCTTCTGCCTAGAAGCCCTCTCATAAGTAGAAAGGATCTTTTTTAATTGCCTTGCTTCCTTCATAGAGGCTTCACCTATGATGATAGTATCATCCATACACTGTTTATGGGAGCAGGGGGCAAATAGAAGTGGTTTTAATACTCTTTCAAACAACTCCTGCAAACCACCTTTTGTAAAATTCTACCCAACACTTATGAGGAATGGAATATAGGATCACCCTGCCTTATACCCTTCAAGCCTTCAAAGAAACCAGATTGAGAACGATTAATTGAAACTAAGAATTTAGGGGTTGAGATCGTTTCAGAAATTAACTTCAAATTTTTCTTCCTGAAACTTATCTTTTGAAGTACTTTTAATAGAAAGCCCCAATCCACCCTAGCATAAGCTTTCAAGAGATCCAATTTTAGGATGAAACCTTCTTTTTTGTTAGTGAATGAAGCATCCCATGGATTGAAATAAATGAGCCCATTATTTGTCTTCCATGCACAAAACCACTTTGCTGCAAAGAAATGATCTTATGAAGAACTTGTTGTAGCCGTGAGATGACAATCTTAGGGAATATTTTATTAATGTAATTGCAAATACAAACTGGTCTAAAATCCACAAAGGAGTTGGTACCCACTTTCTTGGGAACAAGGACAATAAATGTTGGGCTTAGCTCCTTCAACACCCAGATTGGGAATTTCCTCCAAGCAATTTAGTTGGTTAGACAACTCAATTGAGACATCAACTTTTGACCCAGAGAAAATCTCCACTGTCTTAGGGTCTTATTTCAGTCTCACCAGAAAAAGCGATGACCATCAGAGGATATCTCCCATATCTTGTTTGAAGATTTTTACTTGAGGGTACTGAGGTGAAAAAACTTAATATTGCAGTTGCCATCCTTCAGCCAGATTGCCTTTGAATGTTGCTTCCAGAAATCCTCTTCCTTGGTGATTAAATTGCGCATCTCAAATAATAACTCCTTTTCTTACATTTAAAGCAAGTGAAAGAGGAGTATTAAAATTCAACATGTTTCCACTCCCTTAACTTCGATAAGAAAGAAACTTGAGGGGGAGAAAGGTATCCTATTTAATACAAACACAAATCATTGCAAAAGCAAGCCTCCTCCTAGAACTTGTTATAGGATCAATAGCAAGAAGTTGCCCAAAGTTGCTGGCAATCCCCTTACACTTCCTCATCCCAAAATTCCATTGGAATACTAGGCAGTCCGATCCAAATTGGGGCAATTTCAAAGGTTCCTTGAGAAGGATCAAAGCCTTGACCATTTCTTAAGGGCTAGGGAAGCTTTTTCAAGAAACCAAGGACCCCTAGTCAGAATGTTTCTCAGATCCTCCTCATATGCAAAAGAGGTTAAAATCCTTTCGGCATTGCAACCTCTTTCAACTGACCTTTTGAGTGTCATTTTTAAAGGGTCGAGTCGTGGAACAACTCAATGTTCAGATGAGGGCCCTTAAATTTAGCAAGAAGAGTTAAATCCATTTTAGAGAACTCTCTATCCACAATTGAGTTAGGAAAGCTAATAGAAAACTCACCTCTCATAGGGTCTGAAATTATTGACATATGGGAGGAAATACTTTTCCTTGCAAATTGGACCCAAAAAAGATAACCTTCAAAGCCCAAGAAAGAGATGGACCCACCTTGACCTCAAAAAGAAAACCTGAGGATTGACCAACATCCTTAGGGGAATCCCAACAGGGATGCTGAAGGAATGTGGATTATCTTGATGGGCAAACTCCCACCGACATCCAACTATTACCATCCTTCTTAGGTCCTCCTCGATCCACCTCCATGGTAAGAAAGCCCACCTCTGTGTGAGGCCCACCTTGTAAGACACCATCTGTATTGTCCTTCAGATAAGAAATCTGGATTGAAGCATCGCCCTTACCTGATTCTTCCACAGAACTGCTTTCTTTGTCTTGCTTCCATTTAAAAATCAGTGAAGAGATCGTACTTAAATTCTTGTTATTAGAGTAATGGGATTACTATTGAATTGCAAATAAAAATCAGTCAATAAATCGTCAGAGATGGCATGGGCAGGGAAATCAAAATGTGCTGGATGACAAGACATGCAATTTTACTCCTGTTCCTGTATTTAATTGTTCTTTATATAAAATGCAAACTACACTGCCACCTTGTTCATGTGCTTCTATAAAGTTTGACAATGGCTTTTTCATTGAATTCTTGTTAAGCTTTTGCATTTCATATGTATAGTCCGAGGACCAATGCTATGTTGCTATTATGTTTCTCTTTTACGAAAGGAAAATGGTGAAATAACAAAAGATACATTGCATGATCTCTTTGGGTGTTCTCTATTGCTGCTAGTTGTCATGTCAAATGGTGGATAAATCTCATTGCTGCAGGTCTTTGTTGCCAATCCTAATAAACCGCCTGCCATATGTTCACTAATATATAAGAACCGTGAAAAATTGCTGATGTTTTTGGAAAGTCTCCACTTCGGCAGAGGTGAATCAAATTTCTAACATTCATCCCATGTTTTAAGGAATGACAAATTCAATCTTAAGTATAATGTTTTGGCATAATTTTTCTGAGTTTGTTCTTTTCAATTGTACATATTTATGATTTTGCAGAAGATGAGCAATTTGAAGAAGAGAAAATCATTGTCATGAAAGAAATTAAAGGACTACAGCCTCCTATTGACAGGCACTAGATACATTCTTCATTTCCTTTGTGATCTGAATTGCATCCAACCAAGTGGCATCCTTGAAATTGTTCATTAATCCAGTGGCAGAAGGTGAACATCAAGTCTCACCATATGTTAGTGATTGCATCTGGCATCTAATTTTTTCTTCTGCTTGAGTAATGTTCTAACCTGTTTTGCTTAGAGGATAATGAAGCATTTGGATTAAAAGACATGATATTAATTTAGTATTCAATGCTAACATTTGTGTGTAGGTCTTCTACTTCATGAGTTTTCTATTGGCAGGTATTATCTGAGGCTTCTAGTAAAGACATTTGAAAAGTATGACAGATATGCATCAGGCATCTTCTACTATTTTTCTAGCCTAGGTTTGTAAGAACACTCTGATTTAGATGTATATTAGATTCTTTATTTTGTTCAAACGTTGTTTCTTTGAGAAAAGTGCTTTGGCTCTGTAGGGATGTTTCATGTCATGAATTATATATGCCTGTTTCTCAAGCTCTATTCTTTATTTATGCTTTTACATCAACATAACTTTTATCTGTATCTGATATTTAGTTAAATTGAGTAACGACATAGTACATATAACATGTAAAAACTTGATATTGTAGTTGTATATCAAGTAGAATTGCATCACAAACCTAATATACGGAGTGGTAGAAATGTCATAGTTATGTATAATTCAATTTTGATGTATCATGAACATGAATGTTGATGGTTACTCAGTGACAGCTGCACAAGGAATCATGATATGGAGTTTTTGAGCTTTACCTACTTAACAACTTCTCTTATCATGATTTATTTATTTGGTTTTATTATTTTATATTGTTAGTTTGCGTAGAACTTGCAGTTGACTTGGTAATAACAGTAGCCTATGTCTCCTGCTAATGTGACTCAAGAAAATGGCAACCATTGCTCACATGTATAACTATATGGTAAAACTAAATACCAGAACATTACACATCAAGATACAAAATGGTTAACACACATCTTATGATCTGAACCAACACTACCTAGTGATGAAGGTATCCATATATAACATGTTGGCACCCCACCTCACCTATGTTCAATGACATACAAATTAGATTCTCAATTTGAAACTTGCTTTAATTGAAATTAGAAATGTGATTCCCAAGAGTGTAGCTTGATACACTTAGGCAAGCCAATAATATGCATAGAATAGGCGAGCCAATACTATGCATAGAAGCAGTAGTAGCACAATAAGTAACATTGTTATCAAGCTTGCAATTGAGGTTGATAAAGATTCCTCTCTAGTTGCTGGACCCAGCACCACCTCCATTGCTGCAATCAAGCATAGTTGCCATGTACTTGGCACTTCCACAGCCACATCTAGAACCAGACAAATGCCGTGCTTCATGACATCTTGTCCAAGCCTCCAAAATGTCATTCTGCTACTTATGGAGGAGGTTAGAAGAAGATGGGATATTATCATGAACACCATAGCTGTCATGGAGCAAGTTCTCTGCAACTTTTTCAACCTTGACATCAGTAGGAAGGATGTGATGGATCAAATCTTTTCTATCAGACATGTTTGAATTATTCTAATGAAGTTCTTGCTACTGAAAGATGCATTGACTTTTGTCTAGATTATAAATATGGTGATACCTCAAAAGAGGAACTCATTGATCCTTTGTGAGGACAAAAACTACGCCAATACAAATTGTCATTGACTCATTTCTACATTAGAAAAAAATGCATTTTGTAAACTCTATTCATGTCTATGAGAGCTTCCAAGAAAACCATATAGATATTTGTCCTCTATATGTTTCCATGTCTAGTAATTTCACGAGAGAATAAATGCCATGACAAATGGAAAATGCACCATACGTGAGAATCATTTTAATGTTAATAAGGCACGCCATTGAGCTTCTGTGATATTTTCCTTCTCGACTAACATTTTGATGGCTTCTGTATGGTGTTTGAGTTTCAGGTCTGTATTAGGCTTCTGACATTGTCTGCTAGTCTGCTCCAAGGTTGCTAGACTGTCACCATAGATTTTGCTCTCTAAACACTGCTTGAGAGTTACCTTTCTTAACCTTTCAGAGAGGGAAAAATGGCATCTTTTCACGACATTGCCCATTGCTCTTCCACTAGAGCAAGTGCAGAATATATAATGAAGTACTTCATGAAAATCACATGCCAATCAACACATATTTACATAGCATATAGGTTGGGCAATGCCATAGCCAAAAAGATCCAAAAGAAATGGGCACGAAGAAAAGGAATTTATAACAATCCCTAAATCTAACCAACACCATGGCTGGTGGGTGGTGTTTTGCATGAACAAAGACAAACCCACTACTTTCATCTTTGGCATGTGCTATATGCATAAGACTGTCATTCACCACTTCAAAAGTGGACATGGGTTGTATGGTAATGCATATGTTCGTTGCAATATCTACCATTGAGCTTGAAGGTTAACAAATTTATCACCACTAAGGCGGGGGGAAAAAGGAAAGGAAATGTAATAACATGTGAAAAAACACGTCAAAATGAAAGAGAACAAATATGAAAAAAAACCAAACAAGGTGAAATCAAAGAGAATGTGTCACCAAATAAAGTTCATGTCGTTGCATTGAGAAATTCATCTTTTTTCTAATACTAGAGCTATAACAATTTTGCTTCAGTGAGAGTTGTTAAAATTATTACTTGAGTGGAAAAGATTTGAACAGCCACCGTGATAGGAAGACAAATATCTGTTTGAGTTTGAAAGTATACTCAAAATTGATTGAACTATGAATTAGTAGCATAAGATTATGTCTTTGCCTCAAATATACAAGAATAATAAAACTGATTTATTAATAAATAAAATTGAATAATTAATTAATAGGTTTACAAAGTCTAGTTTTGATATATTATATTGCTTATTTGTATAATGATTTTTTGGGATCAATCAATCAAATGAAAATCATGAGCATGTTTGGTGAGAATGCTTGGCTCACAAAGAGCCCACCAAGGATCAATTCTTGTGAAGTGTGAAGACCTGACATTATAAGGGATGAAGGTGGGTTTGAGTTTGAAGTGATTGGTTGAACAAGGGTGTGAGAGAGGAGTTTGCAAACTCTAATTTGCCCTTTGCTCTTGCTGTTTTTTTTTTTTCGTGTGGTGGGGTGGGGGTGGTAATTCAGGGGTTCTTCCTAATGGTGGAAGGCTTTTGGTGGAGTGGTGTGTGCTGGGCACACTTTACAGAGACCTGGTTTTGCGGCTGGGCACCCAAAGCCTCTCCCTACTGTTGGTGGATGCAAGTTTGTCCTTGTTACAAAGTCTGTTGCTGCTATCCCTTCAAAGGAGAAATCTCCACCCATGGCCTGTGCCAAGACACCCCTTGTGGTGGTTTGTGGCTTGGAAGTGGTGTATAATGTGGATTTCTACCAATGTTGCAGGTTGGTTTGTAGATTTGTTGGCTTTTGGCCCTCTCTTCTTGATCTGCATCGCTGGGTATCAAATTCTTGGAGACCTTCAGTCTTAGGTAACATCGAGTTTCTCCCTGTGCTAAGGGGTTTTTTATTGGTGCTTTTAGTACTTCTGATGAACGTGATTTGGTGTTGTTGAACAAGCTGTGGGTGTCGGGGATTCACTCTCCCTCGACCAATCTCCTTTAGCCCTCTAACTTAACAACTTAGTGTGTTTAGTGTGGGTTTGTCTTCCCAATCTCCCCTTGCATTTTTGGGAAAACCCTTGCTTTGAGGCCATTGGCAATTCTATTGGTCGTTTTTAAAAGGTGGATGAGGCTACGATTGCAATGGACCTCTTTACTGTTCTTCGCATTCTAGTTGACATTGACATCTCCACACCCCTCCTTGGGGAGGTCGTTCTCATGGGCGGGGACAGGCCATGGACTCAACCACTGGAGTATAAGGGCCTCCCCTTCTGGTGTCGACGATGCTTCTATACTTGTCATTTGTCTATAGATTGGTCTCTAGTATGTCGAAGAGGTACTGACACTTGGTGGAGGGACACAAATGATCATCATTTGATTGTTCGTGCCACTGAATCTTCCTCAGATGACTCTTCATAGGCTGATGATGACTCCCCACAGGGTGATGCTTCTATTGAGTTAACCTCCTCTGACCCGATGGATCTGACTCCACCTCTTGTTGATGTGGTCCCCTCTAGTTGTGTGGACCTTCTCCAACTATTGCCGTTCTTGGTTTGTGACAACCCTTGGCTGTTGAGGTACAACATTGTCAATATTTTGTTCTCGTTGATTCTCTCGCGAGGAGGGCTCTGCTACCTTCCCCTTGTGGTGGGACCCTACTGAAAGTATCGCCTAGACAGTTGTCTTTAGCCGAAAAAAAATCACTTTGCAGACTTCCACTCTCCTCCCTAGGTTATGGGTGAGCTGTCTATCCACTCTTGATGTGGGCTTGAAGCAATGCTGCAAGTTACTGTTAATGCTCTTTTCTTGACTTTGTTGTAAATAGTTGTTTTGGACAGCCTTGGCCTGTGGTGATGTAAGGTTCAGCCCCCTTGCTAGGCTGCTTAACTTAATAAAAAACAAAGAACTTAATAACCATATTTAACCAAAGAGTAATCTATTCAATTTAGAGAAATGGTTTATCTTTTTGACAGCTAAATTGTTCTTTATATAAGATTCCAAAGAAGTCAATGCTCATATTTAACCAAAGAGTAATCGATTCAATCTAGAGTAATGGTTTATCTTTGTCACAACTAAATTATTATTTATATAAGATTCCAAATATATTTTTCAAACCTCTTGGATTCACACCTTGATCTTCTCTAAATCGTAGTGGACCTTGTTAAGATGTGAGCATTATGAATGAGAAATTGCCGAGCAATCAATTATGAGAAGCAACAAGAAAGTAATAAGAAACTATTAAATTAGTCCTTGCATTGTCCTCAAGAAGCCTATTATGAAATAATCGCGAGACTAAGTTTAATGATAAGTTCTTGTATTGTTTCTTGACTCCTTTTGATGGTTTGATTATAGTTTCACTATATTAACATTTTAATGTTGATAACATTCATTCTCTATTAAAATGAAGATTTCTTATCCAACTTTTATGCGATAAAGCACTTACAGGAAGTGGCTTCTTCTTACCATTTTATCATGGCTTAAATTTTTTTTTTTATCCCAAGCAACAAATCATATAATATTGTAAACAAGGTTTTCATGTAAATTTTTATGATTTGGTATATAGCAATCTTCTTTGAAATGCTTACATGGTTCATGAATTAAATGTAATGAACTATTAAATTAGGAAATGAAAATATGAATCAACTACATATATTGAAAATAGTTTAAATGTGAGTAATATATTGCCACTCGATGTAGTTGTAGCAGTTTCAAAATATGAACACTCAACAGTTACATAAGAATCAATGCTGCATAGCCTTTGGTAAGCTCCATAGGACAGTGATTGGGTTCTTATGCTTCCCTAAAGCTCACTACACTCTTCAAGTGAAAAAGGATGATAAATTTGTCCTCAGTATTACATTGCCACTCAAGTTAATTGTAGGAGTTTCAAAATATGAACACTCAACAATTGCATAAGAATCAATGCTGCATAGCCTTTGGCAAGCTACATAGGACAATGATTGGGTTCTTATACTTCCCTAAAGGTCACTATAATCTTCAAGTGAAAACAGATGCTAAAACCACTCAAACTCTCTCAAATAAATTTGTCCTCAGGTCTGAAACCTTAGAATGTTTTGCAATAGCAAATAAGGTGTTGTTTCAATAGGGGCAGCAAGCCACAAAGTTCCAAGCATTCTTTTATCCAATATGGTAAAACTATTCATTATTCTTTTAACATCGATTGTTGTTTTCTTAAAGGTTTCTTGTTTTTAGTGGCACAATATTTGTCCTTAGGTCTGAAACCTTTGAAAGTTTTGCAATAGCAAATAAGGTGTTGTCTCAATAGGGGCAGCAAGTCGCAATGTTCCAAGTATTCTTTTTATCCAATATGGTAAAAGTTAAAACTAGTCATTTTATTGTATTCTCTTAACATCGATTGTTGTTTTCTTAAAGGTTTTCTTGTTTTTAGTGGCACAATATTTGTCCTCGGGTTTGAAACCTTTGAAAGTTTTGCAATAGCAAATAAGGTGTTGTCTCAATAGGGGCAGCAAGCCACAAAGTCCCAAGCATTCTTTTATCCAATATGGTAAAACGAGTCATTTTATTGTTTTCTTTCAACATCAATTGTTGTTTTCTTATAGGTTTTCTTGTTTTTAGTGGCACAATAACTACATATCCCTCTATTGGTGCACTCTCATCACTTTTAGTAGTAGCCTTCTTGAAACACTCAATTCAAGCCTCCCTGGTCTTTTTTTTTTCAAGTATCTTTCGTCTTCTTCTTCTTCTTATTTTCTATTTTATGTTTCTTTTTTTCTCTCAATGCATCTCCTTAGGCATTTTAATTTATTAAAAAATACTTTTAATCTATTTCTATCTCCTTTTACCATGGGTAGTTATGATTTGGAACTTTATAAATCTTTTTATTCATCCCTAGTGGTCTCATGGGACTTGCTCTAGTGGTTAAATATTTTAAAATTACCTTTTAGAATTCTCTATTTCATTTACCTCACCCAAACTTTTAAACCCTCTCATGAGATGGGTTCTAGTGTGTTATCACACATCTCATTTGTTGCAAAACTATTATTAATGCTCGTCTTTGATAATAGTCTTCATTGAAAAATTATCTCCTTGTTTTTTATATGAAAGGTAGGGCATAATTAATAATATTCATTATTTTGATTGAACTATAGGTTTTGTTAGTGTCTTGAGTGGTATATGTTGAATCTTTAAGCAACTACCTAGAAAATATGTCGTACTTCATAAAATCTTTACTTCAATAATCACGATTATAGTCAAAGGTTAGAAAATTATAGTAAGTCATTTGAAAACCCTTATTAATGTTCATTTAATCATCATTTAAAGAAAATTTTCCAATCTATGATAACACTCTCTTTTGACATACTATATCATATTCTTTGAAGCATTGAATCTCACTTCTTCATTCATGATAATACATGTTGAATGTCACATAATTATGACTTATATTGGGCCATATAATGAAGTTTGTTCATGATTCAATTTTTTAATTCAATGGATTTCTATTTTGTATTCAATATTTGTATATATTTCATAAGATGTATTAGATATTGTAATCATATTCATTCTCATCAATAAATAGTGATTATATTTTTAAAAATGATTTCAATTTTAAACTATTGATTTTGGGAATCTAAGTAAAAATTCATTATTTAATAATTTGTAGGAAAATGAAATGTTTTTAGTTTTATCTCTTTATGGACATGGTAAAAAATTCACATTTCTAATCTTAGTATAGATGTAAAAGATTATTAGCTATTTGAAAAATATCCAATTATCCCTAATTAAATTAGAAATTGTTGTATTTATTTTGGTGTTCAAATAGGCATGTTACAATTGATGGTTTGAATGTGCAAGGCATAATCAATATTTCCTATTGTTTAGACATTTGTTATATCCAGGATTGATGTTTGATGATTACTTGTGACATGTGATGATATTCTAGCATATTTTATCTTATTAATAACAACACTGATTGTAAGTAGTCTTGTAATGTATATATAACAACACGACTTGGAGGGTATAACCTCAATTTTTGAGGCACCCTTATGCAAGGGAAAAACCTTAATTAATTCTTGTAACGAATTTATGAAAATGTGATACCTTCATTTATGTTTAAGAATTTTATTTAAAAAGTATAGAGGGTATGTATTAGAAGGCTTATATGTTGAGATTTAAAGGAGTATTAGAACTAATAATAAACCAACAAAATAGAAGTGGAAAATAATAATGCATATCAACTCAAAAGATTTTGGTAGTCTTGAGGAGCGATTTCTTGTTGGGCTTAATAAGATTAAATAACTTTACATGTAATATTAAGCCACTTGCAAGAATAGTCATAATGATATTTAATGCTCTCTTCTTTGGAACCTATTGTAGAGCAAGGGATTTGTTACCTTTTGAAGAACAAATCTTCCTTAAGCTACCTCACTTCTACTAGCATTTTGGTAAGCTAGGGGACTACGATACTTGAAACAAACTAACTCTAATTTTAAAATATAGATGAAATAACTTGAAGTAAACTATTAATGTAAGATAAAATACCAGATAACATGCTAAAACAAAAAAAAAAGGTTGAATAATTAAGACCTATTAACAAATGTGTATTTTGACTACATAAATGTAAAATATAAGCATTAATCAACCTACCCAAGAAGTTTTAAGCTCTTGACCTTGGACGACAACGTGTCACACTAGAGTCCCATTTGTTAGAAAACAAGGAATGCCTCTAGCTTGATCATGTTAATGTTTTGGCCTTTACGACAAAGATCAACGCATTGGACAAAGTGGCAATAATAATAATTAATATGTTGGATATATTATTGATATATTTAATTATGATAAAATCAGTTGGAAAATAATAATAAACATAAAAGGTTATATTTATTATTAAGGATTGATTTTAATAATTAAATATGGAGCAAATAATATAAAAGAATATATTATTATGGATCCATGTCGACCAACTTGGGAGGCCAAGAGTTTATCTTAGTAAGCTCATATAATAAAGTGACTTGGAGAAGGTAAGAGCAACAAAAAATGTAATGTTGCCTTCTTTCTTCAACAAGATCGTTGGATGAGCAAAAGTACTTGAGCAGATTTACATTGCATATTGAGCGATTTATATCAGACTTTTTAAGGCAAACTTGAGAAGTAAATTAGAGGATCAAATTGGGGCCTTAAGTAGCAGATTCAAGAGCGAATAAGAAGCATAAAAGGGGGTAGATCAAGTAGAAATTACATATGCTATTGTGGTGAATTAAGCAGCCCTAGAAGGGCGAATTGTACAAATCGTAGCAAACATATAAGGGCAGATCGAGCAACCATAGAAGGAAAATTGTGTAGCCCTAGAAGAGCGAATTAGGGCAGACAACAAGGGCGAACTTTGGCAGAATTAGAGCAGCCTTAGAAGAACAAATTCGATAGCTCATTGAAGACCTTCGAGAACAGATTCATATCAGTCCTCAAAGGCAACATTGAAGGAAAAATTTGAAAAATAGAAAGTATAGATTTGAAGCCAACAAAAGGATAAATTCAGACCTTCAAATCCAAGTATTATCTTTCCTTAATTGTAAATATTTATTATATCACGTGTCTTAGCACTTGAAAGACCTCTATAGATTGTATATTCCTTGTTAGAATTTGAAAACATTAACATGGTATTAGAGCATAGGTAGAGTAAAAGACCCACTTTCAGATTTAGGAATTTAGTCTAACTCTTTCAAAACTAAGAAATACTATGGCAACCGAGGTTTGACTCAAATAGTAATTTGACTTTACATCTTATTGCATTTTATGAGGGTTTTGATTTGCATCAAGATCTAAGATTATGCAAATTCATTGGTCCTTCTACGCCTAATATTGATTGACTCCTATGTTGTGAAACCATCTCATAATTGGCTGAAAAGATATGGGTAAAATTGTGTTAATACATCCTTGCATGTTTTGAAACTACGATTGACCTTCTTAGGGTAAATTACAAAATATCTGGAAACATAAATTGAGAGGGAGTCTAACCTTGTGGACATTATAAGGTAAACCTAAGCTTCAGAGGGAGAAGATGTGATTTGTATAAACCTCTCACCATATTGTTCCAGAGGGAGTAGATCATCTTGAGTGGCACAGGGCCCATAGATCATAACCTGGTATGACTTTAAACATTCATGAATAATATGAATCATGGGCATACTAACAATTTATCCCTGTGTGGTTTTGTAGAAGGAAACCCACCTTAGTGGTTGACTTAAGAGGGAGTTTAATCATGGGCTCACTTAAACCTGATTTTGCAGTATAAACTCCTTTACTTTTTGTATTCCAATTGTATGAATGTATGAGATCATTCCTATTGACATGGTTGTTTGGCATAGGTAGCTAATTGTTATTAGTTGATTATGAATGTGTAGGACTGCATACTTCACTTTGGTATAGATGTATGGGAACATTAGCTATTTTATTGGATACATTCATTATGATACCTTGACATGCATATATGAGGAGCATACATTATGCATAGATGCATACTTTTCTTGGACATATGTATGGGAACATTCACAACTGATTAGCATAGCTGTTTCTTTGCATATCTAACTGATTATTTGTTATGGGCATAACTAATTGACAGCTGATTATTTGTTTTTGGGATAGCTGATTATTTATTGGTTGATTACTTGCTATTACCATAACTGGTTAAATGTCATTAATATGCTATTGACATACTTTACACATGCAGAACATAAATATGTTGGCATTGGCATGGGGGAACTTATATATGTTGACATATGATTACATTGGCATATTTCATGCAGGAATTTATATATGTTAGCATATGATTACATTGACATATTTTATAGTTGAAGACATTTAGCGTGCACTTGGTTATATATAACAAACTGGTCATATGGTTTCATAAGATCAGATTGATGTGGTTATTCTTATGTTTATATGGATAACATCCTTGTTATGGATCAAGTCTTGATATCATGGATTTGATATCGGTTGAGTCTTTGGGTCTTGTGGATCTTGGATCCACAGGTTGAGTACATGGAGACATCATGGACTTGATGTCGGGAAGGCATTACTCAGAGCATTTAGTGAATATCATGGACTTGATATTCGGCTAATGCTGTTGATATCATGGGTTTGATATCAGTTGAGTCCTTGTGACTCGTGGATCTTGGATCCACAAGTTGAGTACATGGTGACATCATGGACTTGATGTCGGGAAGCCATTACTTAGAGCATTTAGTGAATATCATGGACTTGATATTCGGCCAATGTAGTTGATATCATGGGTTTGATATCACTTGAGTCCTTGTGACTCATGGATCTTGGATCCACAAGTTGAGTACATGGTGACATCATGGACTTGATGTCAGGAAGCCATTACTCGGAGCATTTAGTGAATATCATGGACTTGATTTCGGCCAATGTTGTTGATATCATGGATTTGATATCCGGTTGAGTCCTTGAGGCTTGGGGATCTTAGATCCACAAGAGAGTATATGGTGACATCGTGGATTTGATGGAATTGGTATTTGATAAGCCAATGTTCTTGATATTATGGATTTGATATGATGACATTATGGACTTGATGTCGATAAGATATTGATGAATATTATGATAGTCTGTTAGACTCAATGTTGAGTATGTGGTAGACATCATAGTCGTAATGACTATAGGCCAATACTCGGAGCACTTGATAAATATCATTGGTACTTGATGTTCGGAATATTATTATGGATTGATGGAATACATGTGTGACTTATGTTTTCATCACATTTGATAAGATGATAGATGTGATATCTATGACACTATTGGATAAGGAATCCATTGTGGTTATGTTTTTGAGTCCTACTATAGATGAGAGATCTATAGGTTGATCTTTTCCTCAAGTCCAAGAGGGAGTGTTAATGTTTTGGCCTTTACGACAAAGATCAACGCATTGGATAAAGTGGCAATAATAATAATTAATATGTTGGATATATTATTGAAATATTTAATTATGATAAAATCAGTTGGATAATAATAATAAATATAAAAGGTTATATTTATTATAATAATAATTAAATATAAAAGGTTTTAATAATTAAATATGGAGCAAATAATATAAAATAATATATTATTATGGACCCAAGTCAGCCAACTTGGGAGGTCAAGAGTTTATCTTAATAAGATAATATAATAGAGTGACTTGGAGAAGGTAAGAAGAAACAAAAAATGTAACGTTGCCTTCTTCCTTTAGCAAGAGCGTTGGATGAGCAAAAGTACTTGAGAAGATTTACATTGCATATTGAGCGATTTATATTAGACTTCTTTAGGCGAACTTGAGAAGTAAATTAGAGGATCAAATTGGAGCCTTAAATAGCAAATTCAAAAGTGAATAAGAAGCATAAAAGGGGGCAGATCAAGGCAGAACTTACATATGTTATTGTGGTGAATTAAGTAGCCCTAGAAGGGCAAATTGTACAGATCGTAGTAGTCATATAGGGGCAGATCGAGCAGCCATAGAAGGAAAATTGTGTAACCCTAGAAGAGCAAATTAGGGCAAACAACAAGGGCAAACTTTGGTAGAATTAGAGCAGCCCTAGAAGAACAAATTTGAGAGCTCATTGAAAACCTTCAAGAACGGATTCATATCAGTCCTCGAAGGCAACATTGAAGGAAAAATTTGAAGAATACAAAGTGAAGATTTGAAGCCAACCAAAGGATAAATTCAGACCTTCAAATTTGGGTATTATCTTTCCTTAATTGTGAATATTTATTATATCTTGTGTCTTAGCACTTGAAATAACTCTATAGATTGTATATTCTTTGTTAGAATATGAGAACATTAACATATCATAGTCAAATCCTCTTCGCTTCTCGAACTTGCTTGTCACCTACACACAAAAACACAAAAAAATGTTGTATCCTTGTGGATGTTGTTCTCCCTCTGGTAGGGATGAGGCTATTAGCTCTGGCAGTATCCTTGTGGATGCTTCTCCTATTGGTAGTAATGGTTTCAATGCCTCTCTGCTAGGGGTATTCCCTTTGCTTCTCAGGGTGTTGGTGTTTCTGTGTTGGGATCGTTCTCTTGGCATGATGAAGTTGCGAAGGTGGAGGGATGGATTATTGTGAAGGGAAAGAAATCTAAGACATCTACGCCCTCTTTCGACATGACCCTTCATTCCCACAAGGGCATCACTTAATGTAAATTGTGATGGTCCCTGTTTGTGGGTCTTTTGGGTTGGTGTTTTGCTGGTCCTGTAGTTTTGTTTGGGTGTTCGCAGGCTGCTTTGTGCAACATCTTGTGTTAGGTTGCGGGAGCCTATATCTAAAATCCATATTTTGATTTCGTCCTGTTATGTTTTGGTGGGATTTCATGTTGTATCTCTCATTTTTTTTGTAAAGGGTTTTGGGTCCCTTCAAAACCTGATTTTTACTCTAATAAAAAACATGAAAAAATGTTGTGGGCTATATAAGAGCTTGCCGCAGTCAAACCCCCTCTTTGGTGTTTCCACCTCCACGGACAACCAGATAGATAGATCAGGATAAAATTGATATAAAGACATCCTCACCCCTATTACACAAGACAAGCAATAAAAATGAGCCTTACTTGAGAGAGTAAAGCCCCTATTGCACAATGAGGTAAGATATATGGACAAGTGATAGAAATGAGTCCCTTCTTAACGAAGGAAAGCTCTTACCACGCAATGATAAAATGATATGAAAATAATATAAACAAATACTCATAAATCAACAAAGTAAGTAGATAAGAGATAAATAGATGATATCTTCATGTAGTATAGACCCCTCTCCTCAAATTGTTGAAAGAATGACCTACACAACAAGTTTGGCAGAGCTTCTCTTTGAGTGATCGAAGAGTGAGAACTAAGAGATTGAGCACCAAGAGACAAAGATAATGAATGAAAACAAAGGCTTTTAGTGCTCAGAATGGGCAGTGGTAGCTATTTTGTACATGCCCAAGAGAAGGGACACACGTGAGGGGTTGTGGACACTTAGCTATCAAGGTTCATGATGTCAAAATGTAGATATTTGATCATATCCCTTAGTCATAAATGCATGGGGTTAAATGCCTAAGGGCCCTAAGTGCATAAGGTGCAATTTATGACACTACATTTTTCCCCCACCTTAGTGAGTTGACCATCTCGAAGGATTGGATGAACTAAAGTTGTTTAGAAGATAAATTCATTTAGTACATGCAGTACATTGATTACCTTTAAAATGATAGCTGCATCAATCACGAAAGCCAATCAGGTAGGTGCCCTTAGCATTTAGCAGGAGACTACAATTTTTTTTGTGACAAGATGTATAAAATTAAAAATTTGTTAGTGCCAAAAAAATGGAAGTAGCTACCTCGACGAGAAGAATGCTTTAAGAAATATAAGTTTCAATCAGAATGAAAAATTAGGTGTAGGGGAAATATACGTACCTTGTGTTTTTGCCTCTAGTAGGTGGAGAAAAACATGAATGAATTTGGAGCTAGATCAACCTCGAAAGTTTTTCCTATTTTTGGGCCATTTCTAGGCTAATACGTGTAAAGTGGGCTCTTAGAAGGGCCATTTTCACTATTCAGTGCAAGGATTTGGTTGTTTTCATAGGATCTCAGCCAAAATGCCTCACTAACAAGACTTCTGAGCTACAATGATTAAGGAGCTACTGTAAGACTAGAAAAGGGCCTATTTAGCATATTAGGTAACCACAAACCCTAAACAAGTATGCTAAACCTATCTAATCTAGCATGAAAGCTATTTGAAAAAGGGATTCATAAACATAAGCATGAAACTTAAAAACCCCCTTCAAAGGAAGCTCCCATGTCCTTCTTTCTTCTCCATAGTAGGATTGATGTTGCTCTTTGCACACACACTTTGCATAAGAAGCCTATTTTTCTAATGAGAATACTAGAAGTTAGTGATCTTGAGGTTTTCTCAAAATCATGTGGTTCAACCTTGAATGAGAGAAATGTTCTCAATTTATAGAAAATGAGATACATTTAGGTGAGATTGCATAAAATCAATGCACCAACCAAGATTTTGGTTGGTAGGATGTTTGGAAGCATGAAATGGGGGAGAGATATTGAGGAGATATTGCAAATATTTGGAAATATTTGTGAAGCACCTTAATAGGGATGAGAACCCTTATTTAAGGGATATGATATGTAGGTGAGATTATGAATCTTTAATCAAATCCATAATTCAATATTCTCAAATATTCCTGAAAATCAAATTAGATTTATGAAATTGTAAAATCCCATAAATTGAAATTAGCTAATTAATTAATAGAATTTAATTAATTATTGGAGACTTAGGAAAATGGGGAATAAATAAAGTTTGTTTATTTATTCAGTTAGGACTTAGGATAAATTATGGGTTATTCATGCAAAGTGGGAAATTAGTAGATTATTGGTCAAATTGAAGGTGTTGATGTCGAATTGAAAGGATTTTGATAATGTTGATAAGGGTTAGGGTTAATTCCTAGGGTTCTGAAATAGTTTAGGAAAATCATGAGGCATCGATGATCTTTGACAATGCGCCCAGATAATGATGATTGGAAATGATTGAAAAGTGCCAATGAACTTTGATGGCGTCGTAAGATTGAAATGGGGAAACATCGATGATCTTTGACAATGTTCCCAAAATGATGATCAGAAATAGTATTGGCAGTAATGAACAACACTATTGAATTGAAATTGATAGATTGATAGCGATAACACCGATGATCTTTGACAATGTTATCAAATGGTTGATTGAAAGAATACGAAGCATCGATGATCTTGGAAAATTCTCCTGAAATGATGATAAGATTGATTGAATTGGAATTAGGGTTTGATCGTTTGGTTTGCAATTGGGTTAATTAGGCATCGGTGATCTTGGACAATGCCCTAGAATGGTCAGAAATGAGTCCAGACAATTCTGCAAATGATTAGGAATAGAATAGGATAGATTTGAATTGATTTAGGAAGGTTTGGAATGGTTTAGGATCGAATAGGATCGAATGGGATCGGTTTAGGGTTGATTGGAAATGATTTGGAAAATGATCGATTTGATAGAGAGTAGAATTGTTAGTAATTGATGACATGGAAGAATGACACAATATTAGTGAATGATAAAGATCAAACACACAATATAGAAGACATGTTAAAAAGGGGGCATAGGCAATGAACCATTTTTAGGTGTCTACATTTTGCCCCTCTTTGAGACAATGTGATTATGAGCATTGGCTCAAAGAAAAATAGAACATCATGCCCCAATGGATCGACAGAATGGAGGTAGGATGCCCCCTCAGAAAATTGGGCAGAAATTGATATGAGGACAAATTTGTTGAAAATAAAGATGATTAATTGAAGAAATGTTAGCAGAAAGAAGAAATTAGATGAAGAAATGTTAGTAGAAAGATGTTGGCTTTCAAAAGTGTAATTGTGTTATAAGAGCTGATTTTGATATTGCAAAAGCGGATGCGGGGCATCGTGGCACAAAAGCCAGAGTGAGAAAGTCATCCTTTTTGCGTAAACAAACACGGTGTAGATAGAGGATGATCTTCTCCATCCTGAAAGCATGTAGTAGACATGCCCCAGAATATCATGAGATCATCGAACAGGCAGAAAAAAAATAAAAAAGATAAAAAATCAATGAAAGATAAAATACTCACTAAAACAATGTGAGCCAACAACCATTATGATCTTTTGTTACTTGCATGAAATGTTCGTTGTTTGATAGCTTAGATTGAAAATTGACTGATTTGATAATTGATTGATAGCTTGAACAGATTGATAGATAGCAAAGGTCGAAAGATTTGAACAGTCCAATCAGATTGAATGTTGAGTCACAGTGATTCAGATTGCATATGATTTCGTTAAGCACAGATTGATGATTCTGCCACTGATGTTGGCAAACATGATGTTCGATTCGCAAAAAGAAGACAAGTATGTACAAATTTATTGCATATTTTTGAAGAGATTTTGTAATTTTTAGGATTTTTGAGATATTTGAATTTTTTTGGTCATTTTTTAGGATCGTATTTGACTTTTTAGGGTTTTTTCAGCATCATATTTGATTTTTAGCAATTTTTTTAGGACATTATTTGATTTTTTTGGAATTTTTTTCTTATTTGGATTTTTAGGATTTTTTTAGGACATTATTTGATTTTTAGAATTTTTTCAGGACATTAAGATATTTACAAGTTGCAAGATTTGAATTGCCCCCAGTGTCTAGCAAGGCAGGGATATTTTGAAAGGAGAAATGGACTGGCAGATTGCATTGGATCTGGTTAGGTGCCAAGGACTATCCAAGAAATGGGATAACATTTTTTTTCACCAAGCTGGGGGATTGGATAAGATAATGATAAGGTAATGGGATAGTGTAGTGGATAAAATGTAGGAAATGGACATGTCAAGAGGTTTTTTCTGTGAAAACATGTTTTTGCATTGAACGTCCTTATTTTATCAAGACCAAGATAGGGAGTTTGATAGGACAATGTTAGGACCTGGATATGGTAATGGTAGGATATGAACAAGAAAATGATAGGATATGAAAGATCAATCAGGGATAATGAGAAGGGATATGGAAGAAAGGTTGTGATAGGATAGGCAATATAGACCAAAGGGATCAAGACACATGTGATGCTTCAAGGAAGATTGGTAACCGTGTCAAGATCAAAGTTGGGGAAAAAGGGGGTAGGATAATGGATATGACAGGCATAGGATAATGGAGGACCTGCTGGGGATAATGGATATGTTAGACATAGGATAATGGAGGACATGCTAGGGATAATGGAGGATAACGCCAATGAAATCTTCCCCCAAGTATAGATTGCAAGAAGTTCATAAAATTACACATGACGCCTGTTTGCCAGGTTTTCATCATGGTACTTGCCCAAACCGCTTGTTTGCCAGGTTTTCACTATTGGATGAAATTATTTCTCTTGACTCTTTTTTGTGTTGCCAAGATGCCTGTTTGCCTGGTTTTCATCAAGGCAACTTTTTCCTTTTTTCAAAATTTTTTTTTTAAATTTTTTTAAAAATTTTTTGTGATATTTTTTGTCATTTTTTTTTGACATTTTTCGACATTTTGGAAAAAAAATTGGACGCATGAAGTGACATGGACAGAGAACTCAAGCGCCTTACTCTTTGAAATGTGCATTTTAAAGATATTGTGCAAAGACGTTGGTAGGGTAATGATAAAGGGATATGAAGTGGGTGATTGGATAGGGATGGGATAAGCTTTATGCAAAGGATTGGATAGGTTGGATGAAAGGTTGGAAAATAGGTGTTGGATAATGAAGGGAATGTAAGCCAGCTTTCTTTGAAGCGGAAGGGAATGGATGCAAGAACTACATTGGCACACACCTTGAGGGGTGATGGAGTGATAGAGGAAAATGAGATTTTGGATTTTGAAGGATTAATGGAGGAATGGATATGGATTTTTGGACACAAGGACCCAAAATAGATTTGGAAGATGGAAGACATTTAGATAGAGGGATAGCAACTTTGGATGCCAATTTGGATTTTTCTTTAGGATTCTATGCTTCAAGGAGCTTCTTGGGAATCCACATGCTTTTTGATTTTTCATTATTTTGAGGATCCTTTGAATGTATTGACTGCACAATGAATTTTGGAACCCATATGGATTTTGACTTTGTTTTTTGCTCAATGGGCCTTTGTGGCCTTTTTGATATTTCTTTTTCATTTTGGATCAAATTTTTCTTTTTTTGTACATGTCGATTAGACTGGACACGTTGATCCTTGATAGCATGTGGATTGCTTGACTTGTAGAATTTATGTTTGGCATCCAAATTGCTTTGAAAGGGAATGGAATTCATGGATGGATAGGAATTGTATGGAGGCATTTTGGGTGGATGGAAGGTTCTCCAGGGTGTATGCCTTTGCTGACTTGCATGTGGGAAAGGGTAAGGGGATTGTGAGCTAGTGGAGGGAGGAATATATGGACCTAATATGGATGGAAGGGTTGAAGGGGGAGGTATACGTCTGGACTTGTATTCTGAAGGGATACCAACGCCTTGAGATGTACATTTGTTATTAAGACCATGACCATTTGAATTTTCTTGGACATGTAAGGGTTTCAATATACCTTTTGCATGGAGGTCTAACCCTTTGACTTGATAATGCTTTCTTTGACTAGTAGGATACTTGCTACAAGACGCGAGTCCATTATTATGAGGTTTGAATGATATGGAAGGACCTATAGGACCATGAGGTGGACTAGACTTAATAGAACTAGGGGAACCCATTGGAAGTGTAATGGGTTCATGAACAACTTGCATAGATGTGCTTGAATCACAAGGGGGAACACAAGGAACATTAGGATCCTGCAATGGAGTATGAGCAGTGATAGGATCATCTGGTAGGATAGGATCTTGTGGGGGATCTGAAGGGATGATGTGATCTTGAGGAGAACATGAAGGTGAAGGGACACCTTGATCTTGGCTTGGAAAGGGATCTTAGGAAGATATGGAAGGGAGATCATGATCTTGCTTGGGTAGTGGAAGGTCAATGGAATTTGGAAGAACATTTTGGTTTGGGAATGGAAGGGGATCATCTTGAATAGGATCATCATGAGGCTCAAGGGGAATGGGGTCTTGGTCAACAATAGGATAGAATTGGTCATTGAAGGGGTCTTGATCTTGATATGTTTTTACATATGTTTCTTCATTATTTTTATCATCCTCTTGACATGGGATATGACTTTGGACATGTAATGGAGGTTCTTGAAAGGGATCAACATTTTGATATGAGGAAGATGGAACTTGGATAGGAGTCTCAGGAATAGGCTCGATTGAAATTGGAGGACATGGTGGAATTGGTTCAAAGGAACTTGGGCTATACATGGGACTAGCTTGGATGTCTTTCGTGGATAGCCATTGGAAGGTTGCATTGTTGGAAGAATCACTTGATGGGGATGGAGGAAATTTCTCTTGGGGGGGACGTGGGGATGAAGGGGTGGAAGGAAACATGGATGTTTCTTGAAGGTAAATGTCTTGAGGGTAAATAGGTATGTCATCCATGTGATTTCTTTGGGGTGAGCTAGTGCTAGACACGGGTAAATTATTTGTTTGATCCAATTTCTAAAACAAATTCTTTAAAATTTTGGATTTGAACTTGCACTGCTTGATGGGTCTTGCTAGTGATACCTCATCATTATTTACATGTTGGAAAGAATTTTTGGAATGGACATGTTCAACAAAAGGTTTCTTATTGATTATGCTTGGTTGATGTTCAAAAGATGTCACATTTGAATTTTCCTTTGTTTGATAAGACATTGGTAGTGAATTGGAGGATACAAAAGGTTCCTCAAGCAATGTTATTGTTTGTGATCTTGGTATTGATTGTATTGTCTGCATGATTGGCACAAGAGGTTGTGAAATTGTTTGAAGATCACTTGTTTGCATTGGAATGAAGATTGGTTCATAATTTGGTGGTGACCCATTTGAATTATGCCACAGTCAAGTTGAAAGGTTTGATTTGGAACTTGATTGAATGATTGATTTGAAATTTGAGCACATGGAGACTGGTTTGAAATTTGATTGAATTGAGCTTGATCTAGGACTTGATTGAAAAATATTGACTCTTGCACATGATTGAATTGGGCTTTGTTAAATTTTTCATTTGCCTCATTGAGTTGTAAAATGAGTTTTGGTATCTTTGATTTCTCAATGAGAGATTGTGTGTCAATTTCACCAAAAGATTCCCTTGGACATCCAAGGAGTTTGGCCATCTCCTGTCTACTCTTTATCATCTTGGCAACCTTCTCTTCCAAGAGATTCTTTTCTTTAGCCAATTTTGTTCACAACTTTTGAAGTATGTATGAATGGACTTGATGCAATTGATTGTTCGGTTATGTTGATGTCATTTGCCTTGGCTTAAAATCTTGTTGTTGCAAAGGCATATCTTGTCTTTGATCAAAAGGTAATTGTGAGTCTGGTTGTGACGTAAACATAGGTAAATGAGGGTCTTGTTTCCCTTTGGATGCTTGAGACCTTGTGAAAACTGGCATGATTACTATATGCAAATGCAAGATTTTTTTGGAATTTTTGAATTTTGGAAATGCAAGTTTTGAAATGCAACTTTGGAAATGCAAAGGACTTATGCAAATGCAATCTAAGGTTTATGCAAATGTGTTTTTGGTTTTTTGGACTTTAACAATTAAAGTTTTGAAAGGAGACAAATCTAGGAGCATAACCTTATGAGGTTGAATAAGGATCTTGACTTGAAAAATAGGATTTTTGGAATAAAGGACAAGTTTGATAAAAAGGCTTAGGTCAAATCCATCATGACAAAGGTGGAATAAAACCAAATTGATAAGGATAGGGCGTTTGAAATTTGGAAAAAAGGGGGATCAAGTCAAGATTCTATTTTCAACATCATAAAGAGAGGTTCCATGATTTGGATACTTTCTAGGATTGTTTGTAAAGTTTTTTAAGGAGGATCTAGGAATGAGCTAAGTATGCAAGGGGCCTATGATTATGACTTATGCAAAAGGACTATAATGAGGATTAAAATGAGGTCTATAATGCAAGGAATTTTTGAAATGCACAATGCAAGGAGATTAGGTCATGAATATGCAATATGAAGGCTATCAAGCATGCCAAAAGGTTCCAAGTGAAAATTTTAAGGTTCCATATGTTTCTCAAAGACAAGGTTTGTTGTGACCATTTGATTGTTCTTGAAGATTGATTTGGAAAAAAGTGTTCTTTAAGGAGAGTGATTTTAAGATGTTATCATTTTCATTAAGGTTTGAACACCCACACAAGACACATCATTTAGAATGGCTGTTGTAAAATGAAAAAAACATACCACTTCCTAAGGATAGCAAGGACAGTATCTATTAAATCCCCACTTGAACCAAAGTTCATCCACGCTTACTAATAGCGGACAACCTAGAAGCTTGGAGGCACAGGCTCCTCCTTACATGTGCACTCACTTCTCAGGCACTCCAAGCTTCAACTCCCAAGGGTCATCACTACCCAAGGGATTGTTTTCTCGAATAATAGCCACAAAAGTGTGGGGTGTCTTAGTTGGTCTCCGACCTTCCGCACCAAAAGACAGAAAGTAGGGTGTTTTTTAGTGGCTAATATTCACCAATTGACTAATTTTCAAAATTTGAGAATCCAAATTTGGCTAATGAAATTTCAGATTTATGGTAACCTAAATAGCCACATTTTTACAAAATTTTATTTTATAAATATTTAAATCGCCAAATAATTTATTTTATTAAAAAGTTGAACTCAAAGATTCACCACAATATTTTATACATGATTAGATTTGCTTTGCCTCAATTTTATAAGTTATTGTAGAAATCTAAATTGATTCACCAATATTATGTCATAATTATTAGTTATTGTAGGATTGTATAACTAATATTTAGTATTTTTTATTAATTTAAAATATAATTTATGATCCTCATTATATTTTGTGAGGTAAAAATGTTCCTATTTGATTTATAATTCTTATGGGGTTTCAAATTTCATTTGGATTGTTGATCTCAATAGAAATGAATATTCTTGAAGAAAATTGAGGTCCCATTAGTACGTTTATCTGACACAATACAACTACGGTTATTACATTATATTTTAAAGAAATAATAAAAACTAAATATTATATAGTTTAGCCCTTCAATCCATCAAAGATTTCCACATTTAGCCCAACAATTTTCTATAAGAATTATTCTTTAATTAAATTATTTGCCATGGTGAATAATGATTTTTTTTTTTTTTGATATTTGCCAATGTTTTCTACAAAAGGATTGTGATTAAAAAATAATTGCCAATAGGAATTATTTTTATTTTTTTAAAAATGAGATATTCACCAATATAAATTAATATTTTTCTTCAAGAAAATGAAAGATTCGCCAATATTTTATATCTTTTTTGGGAGGGGGGTTTCTTAAAGTTTTCCCTGATCGAAAGTTTTTGGCTACTATGACATGGTGTTTAATAAGGGCATCTGTTCAGGTGGTTATACGTGTGGCATATTAGCTCCGTTATGGAGGCCTCCTAGCCTATGGAAGTTATTTTCTGTAGGTTTTAATGCACCACAAGGGTACTGAGGGAGATCTTATTCTCGGTATAATGCATTCAACACCCGTCCATTGAGAGATTAATCACAATGATATATTTGTATCCCGGTTGGATGGGATAGGCTTTAGCCTGTCACCGGTTGGGCATCCACTCTCATTGGCTCTACTAAAGCACTTGGGAGGTAGCCACTCTATAAGAATGATACGAGTTTCTCTTACACCCAAGATCCACGAAGGTGAGGGGAGAGGATACACTCATATCATTCTTAGGGTTTTACAATCTAGAAAACACATTAGACACATGAAAGCAAAAGGTTCATTTCAAGCACCAAAGTGAAGTGTTTTCTAACTACAAAAAGCAAACACAAGAGTTTGGGAAAATACAATGTCTTCTACAAAATGTCCCGCATTTGAAAACCATTAGTAGTTTTATGGTTTAGTCTTCATCCCACAATTGCCATAATGCTGCACAAACTCATTAGTAACACCAAAATCAAGTAATCTAAGTGCAGAAACAAGTATAGGAATGCAAAAACCCAAAAATAACATTGAAAAGCATCATTCTTACCACCTGCGCAGGAACAGTGACCACCGGCACAACATCAGAGAAACCACCTACACAGGAACAGGCTCCCATCTATGCAGCTTTTGACCACCTGTGCAGGAACAATGACCACCTGTGCAACAACTGATCAGAAGTCTAAAAATGACTTAAAACTTGTAAAAATAGAACTTTTTTCAACATATGAGCATGCAATAGCATCAAAAACATAGCTAGGGTTCATTAACCATGATATTTAAGTTGATTTGCAAAGATTTGAAATGAAATTGAAACCCTAACTAGCTTGCATGTGCATAGAAATAGTTTAGGAACACCTTGAAAACCAAAACTTCACTTGATCCTAAAATAAGTTAGAGTTCATTTTAAGTCCCAAAATTAGGTTTGCATGTTTATTTTAAGCCCATTGACAACTTGAACAACCTGACCTTGCATGAAGCACTTCATTTCCACCCCTAGTTAGGCTAGATTGTAAGTTGCTTAAAGTTTGAATAAGTTTGATAGCATGCAACCCTAGACTAGATGAGATTCATTTTAGGAACCCAAATATAAATGTTCATGTTCATTTTAAGCTTTGAAAATGAAAATGTGAAGTTAATTTTCCACATTAGGGTTCATTAACCAAACTTAGGGTTCATTGGAATAGATTAGGGTTCATTTTAACTTGAAAATAGAAAAAAGCAGAGGAGGAAGCCCTAAATGGAGAATGGCTTCTTAAACCCTCAAGAAATGATCCTAAACCCTAAAGGAGCCTCCTGTGTGACCAAATGCGCAGCTAAGCAGCAACCTGCATAGCTCTAGGCTCTAAGTGCATAGGTTTGGGTACCACCTATGCAGCAACAATGACCACATGTGCAGGTATAGTGACCACCTGCGCAGCTTCAATGACCACCTACGCAGCTCTCTTCCAACACCTAAAAAAGACACAAAAACATCAAAAATTTCATTAGTTATGCATGTTTTACATCGGGTTCACCAAATATAGGACTATAAAAGGGCCTATTTAGCATATTAGGTAACCACAAACCCTAAACAAGTATGCTAAACCTATCTAATCTACCATGAAATCTATTTACAAAAGGGATTCATAAACATAAGCATGAAACTTAAAAACCCCCTTCAAAGGAAGCTCCCTGTATCATCTTAAAATGGAAGCACTTCCATGTTAAGAATGTTTAGCCCTCCTTAGGGGATGTTTTTGACCTCCATCATGTCATCCTCCCATTTATGCATCATCCCCTGCTTCTGTGCCTGTTTAGGACCCTGATTGGGCCTCTCCGGACACCCTCTACCCCACCTGACATGTTTTCCAGGGGTTCTGACCCCCTGGGTCAAGGTTGAACTCAACCTTTACCTAGGTTAGGGTCGACCTCAAACTTGACCTAGGTCATGGTTGACCTCGACCCTGACTAGGGTCCCTCTTTTGAATCTAGAAGCCTGTCGGCTGTCGGGGGTCATCCAAAATTCATTTTTCCCGCTTTCGGGTCGGCTGTTTCAGGTTCCGAAGCGTTGATTCCTAAATTATATTTAATATAGGTCCTCTCCTAGGGGTAAAGGCTTTAATGGGAATTTAATTATCCTATGTCAGCCTCCTTAGAAGATTGTGCCCTAGTTTCATATAAAAGGAAGCCCTTCTCCTCTCATTTTCTTTATGTCTTCTAACCATTATCAAGTAACAAGCACTAAGGCAACTGGGCATTCAGAGTACATTCAAGCATCCATTATTGTACATGTTTTCAAGCTCTCAAGGTGTTCAATTCTTCCTCTCAAGCATTCAAGTTCTCCATTGAAGATCAAGGATTCAAGCTTTCAAGCCTTTGAAGGGATTAGGTGCAAACATTCAAGATTCATCATTCAAACCCTA
>MU223589.1:1192404-1206987 GCA_018584345.1 Thuja plicata | reverse complement strand
TAATTAATTAATAGAAATTAATTAATTATTGGAGACTTAGGAAAATGGGGAATAAATAAAGTTTGTTTATTTATTCAATTAGGACTTAGGATAAATTATGGGTTATTCATCCAAAGTGGGAAATTAGCAGATTATTGGTTGAATTGAAGGTGTTGATGTCGAATTGAAAGGATTTTGATAATGTTGATAAGGGTTAGGGTTAATTCCTAGGGTTCTGGAATAGTTTAGGAAAATCACGAGGCATCGATGATCTTTGACAATGCGCCCGAATAATGATGATTGGAAATGATTGAAAAGTGCCAATGAACTTTGATGGTGTCATAAGATTGAAATGGGGAAACATTGATGATCTTTGACAATGTTCCCAAAATGATAATAAAAAATATTATTGGCAGTAATGAACAACAATATTGAATTGAAATTGCTAGATTGATAGCAATCACACCGATGATCTTTGACAATGTTATCAAATGGTTGATTGAGAGGATACAAAGCATCGATGATCTTGGACAATGCTCCTAAAATGATGATAAGATTGATTGAAGTGGAATTAGGGTTTGATAAATTGGTTTGAAATTGGGTTAATTAGGCATCGGTGATCTTGGATAATGCCCTAGAATGGTCAGAAATGAGTCCAGACAATTTTGCAAATGATTAGGAATAGAATAGGATAGATTTGAATTGATTTAGAAAGGTTTGGAATGGTTTAGGATCGAATAGGATCAAATAGGATTGAATGGGATTGATTTAGGGTTGATCGGAAATGATTTGGAAAATGATCGATTTGATAGAGTAGAATTGTTAGTAATTGATAACATGGAAGAATGACACAATATTAGTGAGTGATAAAGATCAAACACACAATATAGAAGACATGTTAAAAAGGGGGCATATGCAATGAAACATTTTTAGGTGTCTACAGCTACACGTTGCGATGGAGCGATATGAGCCACTAGATGAGGTAGGCTTCATTTCACTGTCTTCTATCATTTCTTACACTTTTTATAGCTATTTTAATTTTTGGTACACTACATGTGTCCAATTTCCACACATGCATCCTGGATCCGCACATTTTTACCAGAGGGACTTTTGCGTTGGCATCCAGATTTCATGCTAGCATCCATTTTTTATGCTAGTATCTTTGGACGCTAGTCATATTGGCATCCTCCAATCACACATGCGTCTAGTGGGCTTAGGAAGAGAAGTTGAGTATGTAGAATAGATGTTTTATGATCAATTAAGCGCATGTTTTGATGCATCATCATTGTTTATGTTTGTAGACACACATAGAGGTTTGAGAGCACACGATGAGGCATGAATTGATTAAGCTTCATGGTCGATCAAAGTTGTCAGATGCAGAGCAAATGAGACTTTAGTGGGTAGGCCTTTGGTGGGTCTACTAGCTATCAAAGATGCATTTCTACGTGCCAATATTGATGGTGCTTATGGAGAGGTGGGACACTGATACGATGTCCTTTCATTTTCCTATTGGCGAGATAATGGTGACATTGATGGACATGTATCACATTATCCATCTCCCCATCTATGGGTCACATGACAATGAATCATGTCCTTATTGAAAAAGAGCTACAAGCTGGGCAACTATGGGGGTCTAGCCATTTTGCTGATGACCCCAGACATATCTACTTGCGGTGGCTTGAGTAGGGACATGTCCATATACTTTTGTTTAGACACATCTTGATCACCATAGTGGCACTATTAGTATTCACTTATGGACAAGGTTCTCACTTGCAAGGGAGCCTTGTCTCATACATCTGAGACATTTAGGAGAGTGAAGAGATCTTTTCTTGGGATTGTAGTATGCTGGCTCATCTTTATGATGACCTCTATCACTATGTACACCATGAGATCCATAGTATGACAGCTTTCACATTGCTACAAAGTTTGATGTTTGAGCATATCACATGCACAAGGCTAGTGGGTTATCTTCAACCCATTTGGGTTATCCATTCCGATAGGGCGAGTGGAGATTTGGTGAATTGATGCATTGGCGATTGATTATAGATTGCCTAGGCATAGGGGATATTGTTTGGTGGCTTTACTGAGGCATGGCAACCTAGTAGGGAGATGTTCTAGTGTAGATATAGTGTGATCACTTCTTGGCTGGTTTCTACGATTATATTGCAGTCCCATACTATTGACATCACTACATATGTTAGTTTGGATAGATGAAGACTCTTATGGTGGCACCTCCCACATGCATTTGGTCACCTTGGAGTATTCTGCGACCATAGGATCAAACTTGACCCACAATCAAGGATACACCAGAGAGCCTTCCACAGGAGAGAGATGACAATGCCCCTCCACTAGACATTGATGATATTGCATGACAAATGGATTCACCACATAGTGGGCCTACACAAGACTTTTCCCATATTTTTTGCAAACACAACACGAGGAGTTCTTGGAATCATTGGTGGAGATGTAGAGGAGGAGGGACTGCCTCCTCAACTAAGTGCACATGTCTCCCTTCTAAGGAGTCCTCCACACAAGAAGGAGGAGAGGTGGAGACAGAGACAAAGGATGGCTTCACCTCCACTAGCTCTGATATGGCTAGTATGACCTTCACAAGTGGGGTCACTGGTGCCGAGATCTCCAAAACCCCTATTTGCATAGCCTGTTTGGGTGAGAGAACCACCACTGCCACCACCATCCATAGGTATCCTAGGGACATCTAGCACTAGGGCACTCCTGCCAGATCCTGATTGGCAGACTGGTGATTTAGGTAAATGTAGTTTGTGATATTTTTTTATGATATAGTAGTTGATTTGACATAGTAGATGTAGATATTTTTGATATAAGATACAGATACATACATGATCTCTTTTCCTTTGTGGATGTAGAGAGCATCAGCCAATGGCTGAGTTTCGTCTATCACACTCTCGAGGAGATAGTGCTGGATGCACCTATTTAGGGTCCAGTGTTGGATGCCTACAAGCCCCACAAGACATTGGGGAAGCATGTGGGCCTTTCTGTGCTCTTAGTTTTCCTAAGGAACACATATGAGGAGGGTTGGGCAGAGTTTGTTCAGAGGAATCAATGAGGATGCTGAGTTGCAGACAATCCTTAGAGAGTAGGACCTCATTTTGAGGGAGTGAGGCCATGAGGTGGTATGGGAAAATAGTATCAATCAGGGACATGACCCACTTCATGCTCATGTCAATTAGCTCCAAAGATAGGTTGACACAACTTAGAGAGACACTTTTAGTGACCTTGACCATCCTCGAGTGCACAAGCTGATGCATGATCTCGTAGAGGATAGGGAGAAAGAGATGATTGCAGAGCTTAGAGGGGAGTTGAGAGGGATGCACACACAGTGCTTTAGAATCTCATTTGTATTTAGTCTCAGTCAGACAACCTTTCTATGATCTAGATTGACCAGTGCTTATAGGCTCAAGGACCCATGCCCCAGGTAGGTCCTGATTTTGCTTATGATATTTTTGATGTGTAGAGAGAGACCATGATTGCATAGAATTATTTTTGTATGCACATTTATACAGACATCACGTATTTTTCTAGTGATATGATACATGTTCCTTTGACATTGATGATATATATACATACAAATTCTTTCTTGTCTATTTGTGTTTCCCATGAATTCTAAGCATTTGATTTCATGTATGTTATGGATGCTTTATATGTGTGTAGTTAGATTAGTTGAAATTACATGGCTCATGACTTACACACATTGTACATGTTTTATACGATGATCTAATTAGCTTAATGTATATGCATGTAATGAATTACACAAATTTACACAACATCCGCACACACACATCATAACACAATAATCATAGAATGTGTTTATGAATGAATGTCATGCCCAGATCACTTTTGTACTTGGGATTGTGCATAGGATACATAGGACTTTAAACATAGTATTGTCATAGATGCATTGCATTTATATTTTCTTTGAGCGGTGTTCTATCTATTTTGGATAGACCATAAGCTCTAGAACCATAAAAAGAGGTGATAATGTATGTACGTAACCAATTCAGAGTAAATTTTCCTCTTTGATTAGGTGACACATTTATATTCATTTGATTCTCATAGAGAACAAGATCACCTATTGTTAAATGTTTGAGAAAGAACATTCTGGTTATATTTCTTAGAAAGCAATTTCTTGTAAGCTTGAAGATGTTTGAGGGCCTTAAGGTGACATTCATCTAACAACTCTAGCTCATGTAGACGGTTAACATGATTAGTGTCGTCATCAATTAACCCTCTTAGGGATACACACAAATATGGTATTTCCAACTCAAGAGGCATTACAACATCAACACCATATACGAGGCTATATGGTGTAGGTTTTAATAGTTCTATGTACACTCATGTGATAGGCCCATAATGCATTGGTTAATTGGACGTGTGAATCTTTTCCATTCTTGCTTAGCACTTTTTGAAAAAAAATGCTCAATTAGTTTGTTAGAAGCCTCAACCCGACCATTGGTTTGTGGATAATAAGGTGTAGAAAAATGATTTTAAATGTGAAATTTCTTGAGGAATTGCTTCACCTCCTTATTTTCAAAGGATGTACTATTATCAGAGCTAATGGTGGAAATCAATCCAAAGTGAGAAATGATAGTATTTAAGAGGAAACCACAAATTGCTTCACCTATATTGGACCTTAGTAGAATCACTTCGACCCACTTTGTTAAGTAATCAATGACGATTATGATAAAGGTACATCCTTTAGAGGAAGGGGGTAAATATATTACCTATGATATCTAGTCCAAAAATTTGAAATGGGAAAGGTGGTGTCTGAGTTTAGAGATTTTGAGATTAGATTACTATGCTGCTAATAGTAGGGACACTTATTGATAAAGGCAAAGGAATCTTATTCCATCATTTTCCAATAATATCCCATGTTGATCAATTTATGTACTAAGGGCTTACCACAAGCATGCCCACTTATAGAGCTAGAATGGTCTTTGCGGAGAGCAAGGGTTATCTCAATCTTGACAAAATAACAAAAGACCATTGTATGATTTGCAATAGAGAATATTTGATAAGATTAAGTATCAAGAAAAGAGCTTTTGGTTTTGGACGCGAGTACTTTTTCTTGCATCATCAGAGAAACTCCCATTTTTAAGTTAAGCATAGATGTTAGAGAACTATTCTCCTCAATCCATGTGAGCACACATGAGCTCACCAAAGAATGGTTTGTTTGATATTGCAAGAGATCAAAGAACATGAACCATGAAGTCATATTCATTTAAACTATAATTGGGGTGTACAAGGGAAGCCGCTCTTGCCATTGCATCCTCATGTCAATTTTATTTCTTGGGAATGCTATTAGTGGTATAGTGTGAAAATTGCTTAATAAGGGCCAAAGATAATTCTTCGTATCAAGATAACTTTGTCTTCTAAGCATGGTATTTAGCAGTAATTAGATTCACAATCAATTATGAGCTGCCATGGATGAAAATCTGTGTGACCTCAAAAGTGATTGCGACACGTAACCCAACTATAAGGGCTTCATACTCAATGATGTTATTGGTACAATGAAACTCAAGGAAAAAGGAAAGAGGAACTAGTTTGTGGGACTAAGATGACACCTGCTCCAGAACCTGTTTGACATATCGATCTATCAAAGTACATATCCCAAATGGGATCATGACTGACTATGCACAAATTCTCGTCAGGGAACTGATCTAGCATGGGAAATGCCTTCAAGGACCCAAAATTTTTTGATTGATCAAAAAAATCTTGTCCTTTGAGGGTATGTGCACCAAGTTGTGAACCAAAATGGGGGGTATAAGTGGACACATGTTTTCAAAAATTGGATAAACCCAAACTTTGAACAGACATTTGAGGGTCATGCACTCAAAATAAGAAGATGCGTAAAAATACAAATTTTAGTACTCTAAATCTAGTTTCTAAAATACTAATTTTTTTAAAAACCTACAAGATTAAGAGGGTCAAACCCCGCGCACACGAAAACTTGTTCCTGATTTTTTCATAAAAACATAACATAGCTGTTTCTGTGCGCTGTACAAAAGATATAATTATATTCAGTATTTTTCAAATTCCTTTGGTAGGATGATAGGTAAGAGTGAGATGTAGAAGTTGTGTATTTTTTTGTAATTTTTTGATGATAATTTTTTTTTCTGTGATCTTTTGAAGTGATCGCATTCTAAAAATTTGGTACCTATTCATGCGCTGGGCATAACTTGCATCAAAATAATTGAAAATAATTTTTTTTTAAAGTGTATAGAATCAAGTGTAGAAAAATAATTTGTAATTTAAAAAAATGGTAGACATATGTCTGTGAGGACTATCAAGACATTGGTAAATAAAATTAAATTTTACTATGCTATTATTGTCCAAAAATATAAAAATTTATATGGTTAGAAAGCTAAGATGTATGAGATTATGGTGAAAATTATAGAGCTACCCTCTTGAAAAATTGCAAACCTGATGAAGATAAAGTCAAGAATTCATCTTACAAGATGAAAAAATGTCTAAAATAACAAAAATGTAGGGAAAATGAGCCTCCAAGCCTTTGGGTCATTTTCCAAGCCTCTTCCCAAGCCATAACCCGATCGGGTTCTAAAAAGAAAAAAAGTAATTTTTCAAGTCCAACCCGATCGGGTTTTGAAAAGAAAAAAAGTAATTTTTCAAGTCCAACCCGATCGGGTTCTGGAGAATAAAATACACAATTTTCACTTCTTCAAAACTTGATTAGGTTTTGAAGAAGTAAAAATTATGCATTTTATTCTCCATAACCCGATCGGATTATGAAGAAATTAAAATAGGCTTTTCTCTGGAAGCCATAACTTCCACATACGAAGTTCGATTGACTCCGTTCAAAAAGCCTAGGAAAGATCTTGAGACAATCTAACACATGATTAACCTACAATCATCTTTAGTCGTCAACATTTTTTTTGCCATCCATTTGAATCAAGTAAGGTATAAAATAGGTACTCATTATTGCACATACATCTAATGTATAGGAAAACCAGTACTCTCTCTCTCTCTCTCAATCCTCCTTTGTTCTTAGTTCTTCAGAACCCTATTAGGTTCTAAGGAATTAGGAAGGTTTAGGTTATGAGGAAAGAGGAATGTTGAACCATTAAGTCCTTAGAACCCAATCGAGTTATGTTGAATTAGGAATGTTGCAAGTTTGTTTGCTTCCAGGGTATAAAAACAAAGGTACAAAATAATGTAAAATTGTCAAAAGTTGATAATCTGCACTAAAGGGCCAAAGTCGTGAGTTAAAGGGATAGAATTGGAGTTTTGATACGTTTAAGGTTATTACAAGACCATTACAAGACCATTACAATTAGTGTTGGGTCTAGAAAGTGTTAGTTGTCAAAGTTGACAACTTGTCAACATTAACAACATTTTGTAATTGCAAAATTGCAATAAAAGTTGTAATAGTTAGTTGTAAATGTCATGGTTCAGTGTTTGATTAGTTTTGAGGAGTTATTTTCAGGGAAACAATATATAGTCGAGTGTAGATACACGATGAAGCAAGTCATTCTGGGTGGAGGACGAATGTAATGAAGTTTTGAATCAATAAAAAAATTCTTTGCATCTGTTTGGTTTTCTGGCACGTGGAATAGTTTGGACTTTCTTGTGTTTGCCAAGCATTAAAGACCATCATCTTTAATGAATTTTAAAAACAACGTATTATTCTATTTTATGAATAGAATAATACGTTGTATAATTATCTAACCACACTAAGTTACCACCATACAAATTATTAAGATATGATATTTTGAAAACAACCTATTATTTTATTTTATGAATATTTATAAAATATTACCTTAGGTGTTCAAGCTACCCGTCCATGTCTACTAGACTGAGCACTCCTTGGTGTGATCATACCACCAACTGCACCCTTTAATGCTTATTATTCATGTATCAATTTAGATTCTTCTATACATAAAAAATTATTTACTTTTAACATATTTAGGTAATTAATTAAAATAACATGTTAAAACACAAATTTAAACAAACATGTGTCAGCTCTATACCATACACCATTGTCATCAGATCATTTGTGATGGCCATATCCTTAGTAGTGGATGTATGACATCTTCTCTCACAATTTACACATGAATGGGATGTCGAACCATCTGCACTCGCCTAAATATCTATCCCATCATATATACCATTATAAATGATGCAGATATGCTCAATGTGCTGGGATGATCCTAATGGTGCATCTGATGACAATGGAGCTGGTGCGGGATGGAATGATCCTAATGGTGCATCTGATGAAAATGGAGCTTGTGTGGGATGGGATGATCCTAATGGTGCAACTAATGAAGATGGAGGTGGCGCAGACACTAATCCATCCTCTCCAACTAACTGAGTGCCATGCAGGATAATGGCATCAGTCAATGATGCAGCTACATGAAGAGTCTGTATATGCATAGACTCCTTCACCACTACTAGGACCACAACATGAATGAGGGGATTTTTCATAGTATGCCTCCTCTCTTGTGGTTGGGTAATCCTATGTGCCCTAGGTCTATCCTGCACAGAGCCTCTCCCTCTACCTTAGAACTCATGAAAGTTAAAGTAATTCAGCTTCTCGCTGAGGATAAATTGACATTATAGCTTCCTCAAAAAATATAAAGGCACCTCATTATTATTACAAGGTTGTTGGTCAAATACAATGTACCACCTATCCCAAAAAGCTAATTTCATCCCCCTATGAGCACACCTATGTTTAGGAAACCATTTTGTATTATCTTCTAGGGAGGTGCTAGTATTAGGATCGATACAAAGGGCACATATGTTAGTTATTTTTTATGGCCTTTCTTTTCACATCCTCATATGATAAACCATCAGCATAATATGTACGACATCTATCCCTCCATGAACCCCATTTTGTCACCTCTTGAGACACCTCAATTGCACTATTGGAAATTTGATCTAATGTAGTGCCGAGGGTTGAGTTATGTTGAAGACCAGAAGCCTTCAAACTATTGACTAATATATTAATTTGTGCACTATTTTGGTTAAGGCGTTGCATGAGGTTCTCTTGTGTTGCATTTACATGACCTAATGGCACATGTGGAGGGTCTATGAGTGGCGATGGTTGTGGAGGAGGAAAATTTTGAGGAGGGTTATAGGTGGCGATGGTGGTTGAGGATGATTTTGAGGAGGGTTTATAGGTGCCGATGGTTTTTGAGGAGGATTTTGAGGGTCTTGCAATAGGTGTGCTTCTACGGGGGGTGGTCTTTCATTTCTTTTTTCATCTTCTTGGTTTGTTTGATGAATTTGATATGAAATTAATAAAAGAAAATTAAAAATCACTATCATAACCTAATTTGATTACAAATGCAAAAACAAAAACAAAAACAAGAAAACACCCTGTGTTACGGGGCGCCATTGCTTGAAAATGTCAAAATTGTAGAAGAATGTTGTTTTCTTCAGAGCACAATCGGGTTTTTCTACTTTTTTTCCCTCCTTCACTCTGCTGCTCTGTGGTTTAGGTGTTAGAAATGGCCTAAGCCGAGGGCTTTCAAAAATATATTATGTTTCTAAGAACCCGATCAGGTTTTGAGATAGATTGAGTTTTTTATAATATTTTTTGAGGCTTGGTTACCAAGCCTAGAACAATTTTTAATTTTCAATAACCCAATCGGGTTATATGAAATTTGAATTTTTTAAAAAGATGTGTCCACTTTTTTGACTCACAACTTGGTGCACATACCCTTGATTGACTTCTGAGTTACAAACTTAAGATTGAACTCATAAAGTAACATTACCCATTTTTCTTGTCAACCTAAGAGATCCACCTTAGAGAATAAGTGTTTTAACAAGTCATTCTTGGTGAGGACTTGAGTTTCACATGGAGAAGATAGTACCTCAACTTTTGTATTGCAAACACTAAGGCAAGGCATTGCTTCTCTATAGAAGAATAATAAATCTCATAATTGACAAGAGCATGAATGATATGGTAGACAACCGTCTCCTTACCAGTTTAATCATATTTAGCCAACAAGGTTGCTAGAGGATCCAGTGACACTGAAAAATAGAGCATAAAGGTTTTATCTTGCACAGGTGGCATTACGATAGGAGGATTATCCAAGTAATTTTTTATGGAATCAAAAGCTTCTTAACATTTATTATCCCATTTTAAATGCACATCTTTTCAACAATCGCATGAATGGAAGAGTTCGGTCAGCCAACTGAATAACAAATATTTGTATGGCCTGGATCTTCCCTTGTAGAATACATAGTTGAGAAATGTTCTTAGGTGGAGGCATGTTGCAAATCACATCAATCTTATCGGTATCGACTTCAAATTCTTTCTAGGAGATCATGAACCCCAAGAGTTTGTTGGAATCTACGCCGAAGACACACTTGAGGGGATTCAATCTCATCTTACAAAGATGAATTCATTCAAAGAGAAATTGAAGGTTGTTAACATGATCTTGGTGGAGGATAGAATTTTCTAGAATGTCATCCACATAAATCCTCCAACATCTTATGAATAAAATCATGGAAGATGAGGTTCATTGTCTGTTGATAGGTTACACCAGGATTCTTCAACCCAAACGATATGAAAACATAATAGAATGTTCCCCAAGGGGTAGTAAAGATAGTCTTGTATTGATCTTCTAGATTTATACGAATTTGATTATATCCCAAGAAACAATCCATAAAGGATAATAATGCATGAGCTGCTGTCGAGTCAACAATCATGTGGATATTAGGGAGTGAAAGTTGATACATATTTGAATATGCCCATCAGGTTTTCTTATAGGGACTATATTTGATATCCAAGGTGAGTTGTCAATAGGATGAATAAAACAACCTTTAAAAGCTTCTTTATTTCTATCTCGACTAACAAGCCAATCCTAAGATTCATCTTTTAGATCTTTTATTTTACTGGCTTGGCATCAGGAGCCAATATGCATTATGAACCACTATTTATTTGTCAATACTTGGCATGTCCTCGTATGACCAAGAGAAAACATCAGAATATTGGTGAAGGTGATTAGAATGTGATTTCACTTAGAAAAAAGGCACTAACCAACCTTAATGATCCTCTTAGGATGTTTAGGGTCCATAGGGACATCAATAGTATCACCTTTAATGAGGACACTACCGTTTACTAGATGTGGTATCAAAGTGTTCTTACCATCATGAGATAAGATTGCTCCTTTAGGTAAAAGTACAAACCCGTGTCACACTTTTATAGAGGAAAAGGTTAACAACACCAAAACTGTTCATTTTCAATGACATAAAAGTGACATTTTAGTTTTGAATTTGAAGGTGATGTAAATTGACATTTTCATCTCCTGCCATGTTTTCCCTATAAAATGTATCTCAATTAAAAATAAATTATACATTCTCAAAGAAGAATCTCTCGTCTAGTGATCCATCTCTTGTTTAATTTTTTTTTAATATGATTCCATATTTTTTTTCTTTTTCTGAATCAACCTCTTCTTGATTGTTAGAATACCTACTTGCATTTTTTTTATTAAAATATATTAATCTAATCAAGACATTATATGAGCAAATTATTGACTTTGAGCTCTACATAAGGGTATTTTTAGTTTTTTGATTAAATTGAATTTTGATAGAGAAATTACTTGTAAAACTGAGAAGCTCAAGTGGAATTTGGTGATGTTGCTGCCACTTAGGATGCCAGATAGGACATTTTGACAGGAAGGGTTTCGGCTGAACCCGACTATTATATATATGTGAAAAGAGGCTTTAGCCTCTTTTTTCATATGCATTTAGGTCGAAAGGATTCAATCAGAACCAATTTGGCTTAATCAATTTTGGCAAAAACATGTGTCTCATGTGGCTGCCACATCACTCTCACATGGCTTCAGCCGAAACCCTTCCAGTTAAAAGTGTCTTAGCCATATCCATCCATTTCGTTAGCCCAAAGTGAGACACAAATTTGTACTTTTACTCCATCATCATTATTAATGGATTCCCCAAAGTATGCTCGACTCTGGACAAGTGATAGGGAATCATTGCTTGTGGTGATAAGAAGGAAAATCATCATAGACACCTAAGAACTCCTTGAAGGATTCCTTCAAAGAAAAAACATCTAAAGGAACCATTTGAGAGCTCGTATTGGTATCTATATACTTAGGATGGACTAGCTCAAGAGGTTGAGGCTCAAGAATAATTGTGTATGCATTCAACCATGGTTTTTCCTTACAATATGTGTAGCAGTATCCAAGACCAGTGTTATGATGCATGAGATCTGGTTCTAAAGGAACTCAAATGCCTTCTACATTGGGACCACAACCTCTACCATCATTACCACATTTAGAAACCAACCTATATCTTGATCCATAGATCGACTGAAGTTCTTTAGAACTTGGAGGGTCAATATAGAAGAGATGATCAACATGATAGGTGTCACCAAACTTAATAGAAGCAAATATTCTTTTGTAGCCATAGAGAATGAGATCTTTGGGATCTTTATGTTGACGTAGTTGACTATATTATATTTACCAATGTGAGAATCAGTAAATTCTAGAGTTCCCCAGTCATCACATGAACATGCATTAACCTCAATTGAAGGAGGATCTTTAGTTGATTTGATAGAGGTTGGTTTAGGATCTTCTATCTTGGGCAGGACCATTTTGGGTGGATCTACCTTAGGAGGAACTGCTTTAGGAGGACCTATCTTGAGGGGGTCCAATTTCTCCATATTGTAATCTTTCGGGACAACCTTCCCTTGATCTTCACATTAAGTGGTGTTAATGAGGAGGATGCTAACACATTGGAAGACATCAATGGGATGTAGTTCCAAAAAGTGGGAGCAATCAAGGTCTGTCCCATGACTTCCATTGGAATCGAGGACAACATTAACAGTGACCACTTGATTATCAACTAAAAACTTAAAAAACCCATGCAAGGTAGATGATACTACTCTTAAGCATGAAGTCAAGGTCTACTCAATAGAAGATTATAAGATAGGGGCCTTGTCATGACAAATACCAAGGTAGGTATGGTAATGAGTCCAATCTTTAGGAGTAATATAGCAGTACCCATGGAGGTCTTCCCATTGTTATCAAAACCTCAGATGAATAACAAAGATACGACCAAAGAGTTCTTATCCACCTTAATTCTAGGTTGTAATTTCAAACCACAAACATTGAGTATTGAACTAGTGTCAACAAGGGTTTTTCTTATACACACAACATTGACAAAAACTATAAAAGGCAAAGGATTTGTAAGATTCCTCATTTTTGGGGGTGAAAGTTAATGCATATAGAACACAATATTCAATGTGGCCGCACATATATGATCCATCAACACATTCATGTCTACCAGCCTCACGAAAGAAGGAAGCATGATCTTTTGAAGAGCTTCCTGAAACATTCCTTGATAAATTGGGGTTGTCTGAAGAAAGTCCAAAAGTGAGATCTTAGTGGGAGTAACTTGAAGTTTCTTGATGAGATCATAATCATTGGTTTGGTTAGCCACAAGCTTAGGTGCTTGTGGAAGGTTGAGTTGAGGAGGTGGTAGAGCCATATTTAGCTGATTTCCATTGTCCTTATTCCTCCTACTGTTAATTGTATGAGAAACAAAGTTATAAGCATCATTCCTGAATCGAGAAAATTTAGTAAAGAGGTCTAGTGAATTACCACCATATTATTTATCACAAATGAATTTATCCTTCTTAGGAGAAGGACTCGTACCAATCATACAAATGAATGGTCTCTTGGGATTTGAAGGAGCCACTGAGATAATGATGTCATTCATAGACTCTTTAGTCCTTAATGAAGGAGGTTCTATGTTCAGAAGGTGTTTGGTGGACTTTGAGACATGAGAGGAAACACCTAAGAAATCATCTAGGGCTTCATCCAACATGCCAAAGTCATCCTTTGCGAATTCATTTTTGAATGCATCAAATCCTTGAAGGAAGAGATCCAACATCTTGGCATTCACGTTGGGTTTGTAAGGAAACTCAGGTGCAGAAACAACTTCCTACACTAATCTCTATAGGAAAGTATTGTGCAAATTCTTTTAAATCCTTACAATTTCAGATTTGTTAACTACTTTAACAATGATATTGAAGCCACATACCATGCATACAGAAAATAGAGAATGACACAATGATTTACCCTAGGGAAAACCTTTCGGTAAAAAACCCCAGCACTCCAAAACCTGCACAATGTATTATCTTCAACACAACGGTTACAACACACTTGCAATGCAAGTTATTTCAGGAGACAATCGACACTCTAAGACAAATCCAGTAGCACCAGATCATACCAACAATACACTCTTTTTGTATCCTTTCTTGTAACCCTAAAAAACACTTATATCACGTGCTTTCCTTTTTAGGGCAACTTCCAAGGATAGCCATATTAGGGTTTTACCATTCTTCAAGAAAATAGGAACCCTAAAAAATTTATCAGTTGCTACATGTCTTGCATGTCTTCACCTGTCATTGAAATCTCCTAGAAATAGCTCTTATGTGTCATAGGAATCTTTCATAACCGTTTCATCCATGATCTCCTTACACACAATTCAAGATGCCAACACATCAAGTGGAGTGACACATCAACATGCCAACTAGACATGTACACTCACACTTAATTACATTATTTGCAAGAAAAT